>VZRZ01005792.1:537992-559676 GCA_013398175.1 Climacteris rufus
GGAGGACCGGTGCTCGCCCCCTCCCTGTCTCGGAGGGGAGGAGGAGGAGGAGGAGGAGGGGAGGGGAGAGGGGTGGTGAGCGGCGGTGCCGAGCCGCCTCAGCCCGTGCGCTGCGGGAGTCGGTGGGGGGGTTTGTGCGTGGTGGTGTCTCTGCCCTGCCCTAAGCGCACAGCTAACTGTGTATGTGTGTGTGTGTGTGTGTGTGTGTGTCTGTCTCTTTCCATACCGGGGGATTGCACTCTTAAAATACACCCGATACAATGCACCAGCCTGACTCAGCCGCAGACATTAGTGCTAGGAAGATGGCGCACCCGGCGATGTTTCCTAGAAGGGGCAGCAGCAGTAGCAGCGGCAGCAGCTGCGTTACTGCTCCCACTGCACCAGGTACCGGCGTTGGGAGCGCTGCCCTCTCCGCCGAGGATTATCAGCCGCCTTTGCTGGTCCAGCCGCCGCCTCCATCTCCTGCAGCAGCTTCAACAGCGGGTCCACAGCCGACACCCCCTCCTCCACAAAGCCTGAATCTCCTCTCGCAGTCTCAGCTCCAGCCACAGCCCCTTGCACAGACTGGAGCTCAAATGAAAAAGAAAAGTGGCTTCCAAATTACCAGTGTGACCCCTGCTCAAATATCGGCTAGTATGAGCTCTAATAACAGCATAGCTGAGGATACAGAAAGCTACGATGACCTGGATGAGTCTCACACTGAAGACCTGTCGTCTTCAGAAATCTTGGATGTGTCTTTATCCAGAGCCACTGACTTAGGAGAACCTGAGAGGAGCTCTTCTGAAGAGACTCTAAATAACTTCCAAGAGGCAGAGACTCCTGGGGCTGTTTCTCCAAACCAACCTCATCTTCCTCAGCAGCATGCTCCTCTGCCTCATCACCCGCAGCAGAGTGTTGTTATCAATGGAAGTGTTCATCCCCATCATGTTCATCATCACCACCATCTTCACCACCACCATCATGGACACCATCATCCATCGCATCCTGGGGTAGGTAGTGCCCCAATTCCTGGAGGACCACCACCCAGTCCATCATTTAGAAAACTATCAACAACTGGAAGCTCTGACAATGTTATATCAACTGCACCAGTTTCTGCTGCATCATCTACTGGTTCCCCGGCACCTGCCGTGCCTAATATCCGCACTACAAGTACTCCTGGCAATTTAGGTATAAGTCCTGCTGCTGGAACTAGTACCTTAAATAATATTGGTGGTGGTAGTTCTAGTGTGGCAGGCAGTGTGCTTGGTACTATAAATTTAGGCAACATCACGAGTACTGGTAATGTAAATGCTTTGTCTGGAACTAGCAGCAATGCTAATGTGAATATCTTGAGTGGTGTTGGCAATGGTACGAGTGCTTCCTCTAGTGTCATTAACAATGTTACTAATCCAACTGCAGGAATGGCAGCGGGATCAAGCCAGCAGCAGCCTGCATCTGGCACATCAAGGTTTAGGGTTGTAAAATTAGATTCTAGTTCTGAACCTTTCAAAAAAGGTAGATGGACTTGCACTGAATTCTATGATAAAGAAAACACTGTTGCAGTTTCAGAGGGAGTAGCAGTAAACAAAGCAGTAGAGACGATAAAACAAAACCCGCTTGAAGTGACTTCTGAAAGGGAGAGCACCAGTGGGAGTTCTGTTAGCAGCAATGTAAGCACACTGAGTCACTATACAGAAAGTGTGGGAAGTGGAGAAATGGGAGCACCTACTGTGGTACAGCAGCAAGCATTTCAAGGTGTGGGTCCGCAGCAGATGGATTTTAGCAGCACTGCTTCTCCAGCAATTCCAGCATCTAGTATACCACAGAGTGTTTCTCAATCACAGCTTGCACAAGTCCAGCTGCATTCTCAAGAAGTAAACTATCCGCAGCAGAAGCCAGGGGTCCAGCCTCCTGCACAGTCCAGTCTAACCACTGTTACTGGGGTTCAGCCAGCCCCAGTTAATATCCTAGGTGTATCCCCATCTCTGGGCCACCAGCAGCCTGCCCTTCAGAGCATGGCTCAACAGCAGCTGCCGTATTCTCAGCCGGCGCAGCCTGTGCAGACTCTGCCAGTGGTGCAGCAGCAGCAGTTGCAGTACGGACAGCAGCAGCAGCAGCAGCCGGTTCCTACGCAGATGGCCGCGGGTCACGTTAAGCCGGTGAACCAAAACTCTGTCACAGGGGCCATGCCAGACTACATGCAACATCAGCAGATCCTCCAGACTCCAGCCCCTGCCATGCAGCCGAGTTCTACAGGAGTAGGAGCTGGGCAACCGGTTCCTGTTGCCCAGGCACAGGGCATGCAGCCTTCAGTGCAAGCACACCCAGCCGCTGCCCCAGCTCAGCCTGTTGCACATGCTCCAGCAGCAATACCAGGTGTAGCTGCCAGTGGTCAAATGCTAAACGTTGGGCAGCAAGGAAGCGTAGCTGCTGTGGTGCAACCACCATCTGCTGCAAACCAAATTCCACCTCCAGTTATGCCATCAGCGGCTGCTCCTCCATCTTCCCAAGTAGTGCAGCCTGTGCAGACAGGAATAATGCAGCAGGGATTACAGGCTAGCGCTACAGGCCTTCCTCAGCAAATGGTCATTGCTCAGCAAAACACCTTGTTACCTGTACAGCCACAGGCACAAGGAGTGGAATCTGTAGTCCAAGGGATGACTGGCCAGCAGCTGCCTGCGGTTAGCCCTATACCCTCTGCTAGTACTGTTCCTGCACCAAGTCAAGCTGGTTCAGCTGTGCCTCCTGGCATCCCTTCTGCTTCTGTAGGCTTGGGACAGCCACAGAATATAGCCCAGGCTTCAGCTGTGCAGAATGGCAATTTGGCTCAAAGTGTTAGTCAGCCTCCCTTGATATCAACAAGTATAGGTATGCCGGTGGCACAGAGCGTGCCACAGCAGATGCCACTAAGCTCTACCCAGTTCCCCGCACAATCACTAGCTCAGTCCATTGTAAGCCAAATCGAAGACGGCAGACGCCCCACAGAACCTTCCTTGGTGGGTTTACCTCAAGCTGCCGGCGTCGAGAGCAGTGGTGGAGCACCAGCTTCAGATGGCAGTAGCAGCAACGTGCCGTCCTCTGCATCCCTCTTCCCGCTGAAGGTGCTGCCGTTGACAACGCCTCTTGTAGATGGTGAGGATGAGAGGTAAGACTGCCTGTAACTTTATTAAAAGATGGACTGTCTGATAGTTTGATTTGCACTAACTTGCAGGTCTTGTTACAGCCATTCTTCTTGAAATGAAGCAGTGTGATGTTTCTGTCTAATTAAAATACTGTTTCTCAGGTCTCAGCATATAGATACTGTGTTAAAGAACTTGAGGGGATGGGTTGTATTGATCATGCTTTGAAACTACTATGTGGGTAAATTGTGTTTAGCAGTCTCTTCAGTGTGTATATTCCCATTGTGTAGAGGAAGACAGAAGAATACTGTGGTGTGTGGATATACTAATATTTATTCTTAGGTAGATTTTTTTTCCACAAGCGTAGACTTCATCTTGCCTCTTCTTCTCTTTTTTAAGTATTGACTATAGTAAAGTTGAACCAGTTGTGATTCTGTGGTGTATGTAAAACCTCTTTGACAGCCAAGAGATGCTTTAGGCAACAGAGTATGGTGGGATAAGGGATGTTCAGCTCTTTGGCTTGAACCTGGGGTACTTTTGGTCTTGATGGCTTTTCTTCAGAGCATTAAACCATGGTGAGAGCTGCTCAGGCCTGTGGAAGGGTGGTGAGCGTTTGAATCTGGTACACCAATTCTGTGCAGTTACAGTAAGAAAACTGCAATTTTTTTTCCCGTTTTCACCTGTTCAGACTACGTGTGTTTTCCCACCTTCGCCTTTTCATGTAAATGACCACTGGCTGATCTTAATAGTGCATGTGAATAGTCTCATATCTTTGACAGTGTGTGCAGAGAAGTTGTATAACTTGTGAAAGGCCATTGTGTGTGCAGGCTGAAGTGATCCAAATGTCGATTTTAAAGTGTGATTAATTGACATTATTTATGTGTGAAAGGTCCTCAGTGTATTGAGGCTCTTTTATGATATGGATTTGCATGTGGCCAGGAAGACTCATGCTCCTTCCAAAGAACTTCTAGTCTAAGAAGCTATGTTAATAGGAAAAGTAACTTTTAAGATAAATAGCCCACCTTGGAAATGTGGAGGAGGACAGAAAAGGACACTAGAAAAACTGAGACTTGGGGGAGGAAACAAAATAAGACACTAAATACAAGGTGGGAAAAATGCCGTAGCAATGGGAGGTGAAGTACTGAAATACCGTCTTGGTGCCGTAACTTTGAAATCAGAGTCATATCAGTGGCCAGACATCATTTAAAAAAATAACAAAATAAAATGGTTTGCTGGGAGAGGCTGGATTCTTCTCTTAATATTGAAAATCCTAACTCTATCAGCAGTCTCTGATTATGTTGATCATTAGGTGTTGACTGCCTTAGTGGCTTTCATCACATCTTTCTAAGATGCCAGAGAACTATAATGAGTAGCAGCTTGTCTTCCAGGAGTGCTAGAAGACAAGTTCCAACACTGTTGCATTCTGATCATGTTTTTTTAGTCAATAAGCACATGAAGGTGGTAGAAGACAGATTGAAGTGTTAAAGCCAACAGTGTCACCATTATGCTACTAGCAGTTTTTCAGAAATGTTTTTTGGTTTTTGTTCATTTGAGTTTTGTAAATCAAGACACTAGTCCTTCTCTTTGTGAGTCACATTTGTGTTTGGTAGTGTGATTTGCTTTTGTTGTTGTGTGGTTGTTGTTTTTTGGTTTTGTTTTCTTTTCTCAACCAAAAAATCGCCCTAAGCTTTCAGGGGATCCTAGCTGAGTAAGAGAATCATAAGTGTATTGATACTCAGTGTTTTGGAAAATGACGTCTAGAATGTGTCTGTACCCTGATTTTAAGAGCACATGTTAGCAGATTGTCATGATTGGTATTTTCTCCAGAATGTTTAAATCCCTCAGGGTAACAATAGCCAGAAATACCGTCTTCCTCTGTTGTTTGGCTAGCCAAAGATCATATCCTTTCTTCTCCCATGCGCGTTGCATCTTTGTTCAATCTCTCATCTCCAGGTAGACTATGCTTTTGTTTAGCTGCAGTTGGAAAATCATTTAGATTCTTCACACAAAGCAGGATATGACTCTGTTAAACGGAGACCAGAAATAATTGTGTTATTTTGCGTGGCAATAGTGGCCAGGTCCCTTTTGTGTACAATCAGACAATTTACAGCAGCACTTCTCCCTGTATATCTCTAGGTAACATTAAAAAACTAGTGAGGTTGTTTCTGTTTCCACTTCCAGGGGATCTCAGGGCAAGGTATTTATATTGTCATCTTGGCTGGAATTTTGGTCTGGAGCTTAGAGTTCGTTGCTCACTAAAGGCAGTGCAAGATGTGTTGTTATTCTGCTTGGCTCCCCACTTCTCTGGCTATTGGATCTCTCTAGTTAGATTTTTTTGCTGTTTTGTTAGATTATTCCCTCTTTCACAGCAGGTAAAGGGTAGCGTATTGTAGAAGTACGTAAACATTTAAGAAGCAGGTGTATTGTAAATACGCGTGTTTGAAATTCCCATTTCTCTCTGTCTCACCTGCATACACATATATCAGTGAACATTGCTATCAATACATCCCAAATGATTCTAAACCTGGCAAAGGAAAAGGTAGGAGAAAAGTGAGTGATGACATAATTGGGCCAGCGAAGACGCTGTAAAATTCCATTTAGCGTGCCTTTGAAAAAACATCTGACCCATGTAATACCTCGTATAGATTAACTCCCAGCTTTCCTTAAACCTGTATATAATTGCGTTTAAGGCCGTGCCAGTATCTATAAGTCTTTAGTCTCTTCAGTTTTTAGAACACCATTTACAGCTCTTTCTATGCTTGTTATCAGGGCACGGCCTTTTAAATATAGACAGCGTGGAGTGTATCTGCTTTGAAAACCTTCACCTTTATTTCCCCAGTATGAATGACTTTTATTTCAAGTCACAGTGAAGATTAGATATTAAAATGAACTGCTTGGCAGAATGCCACATGGAAAATTAATTTGCAAAGTTTAATAAATAAAGGATACAAATAATACTCGCTGTACTTTCTGGATTAAAAAAAAATCAAATCAAAACAAACCACCAACAAAAAACCCCAAGCCCCAACAAAGCCACCAAACACCCGATGTTCTTCTGACTAGTCTTTCTTAAGCCTTTTGGGTATTCCGTAGACATTTCTATGTTGGTGGATTCATCATCTCTTTTAATTGTTCAATCTGCAAAAATGCAGGCCAGTTTTTTGGTTGTCAAATACTTTTTTTTTTCCCTTGGCTTGGAGCATGGTATGGACTCATTTTAGTGCATGATTTTTATGTAGTGTCTTGGATTTGGAGTGGTTACCTAGATTTAGTCCCTTTACTTATTAAATCTTGTCAGTTTTAGACATGGTCTTCTGAGTTTAGTATTTTTATCTCTAGAACTGTAGAAGGGGACTGCTTTTATTTTCATGCTTTTGATACTTAGGTATGGAAGAATGCATGTTTGTATCACAGTGAATCTATTGTGTATTTATACTTAATGTTGCAAAATCAGTTTTACATTTTTGTAGACAATGCTTTGCTATACGTGCTTGCACTAAGATTTTGTATGAACTTAAATTATTTTTAAGTTATCCTAAAGTGAACACTTTAAAGGTCAGTGTGTTTTACAGCATTTATGAAGGCTGCTGTAAGTGAATTTCAAAATAACTTAATCTGAAATGTTGTTTACCATTACTCAAAAGCAGATTTTGTGAATGAAGATAAGAGAACTAATAACTGCCTCCCTGTCCTTGACTACGTTTCCTGTAGAATTGTTTGCATTCTTTAGGCTGGTGCAAGTTGTGTTCACCTGTTTGTGGATTTCATCCAACAGTGAAGCAAAAGAGAAAGGATGAAAAGGTGACGGTAAACACAAGACGGGTATAGCAATTTAAAATATTTGTTTTTCTCTGACAATCTGGTAATTTTTTAAGAGAAATTTTTGTTAAAAGATTGTTTTAAAAATGTTTTCTGTGTGGGATGTATGTTTTGGCTTGTTACTAAGTTTGGGAAGAAGCTGAAAGATTAAAGCTGAACATGAGAATCAAACGACTTGTGAGCAGCCTTTGAGAAATCTCTGGTAGTACTAACTAGTACTGGGCTGTAAAGCAAAGTACAGTCAGGAAACTGGCTTTATGTTCCTCATGTACGCAGCTGCCTAGTGGAAAGGTTGACCAGGTACAAATGAGATTTTTACAGATGTAATTCAGTACTTTTTGAAGATTTTAGGAAGCAGTAGTGAATGAACTGAGTAACTATGGTACAGTAACTATTTTACATACTTATTTTGATTTTGTAATTGGTTTTAGAGTTTATAGGGCTTTTTTATTTGCTAAAAGTTTTGCTGCTCTGTATTAGGTGGGAAATGGAAAAGATATCTTACAACAAAGGATTTGCAGTAGATTAGCATAGATTTAAGGTGATATTGTTTTAGTTGCATCCTTGGGGCAGTGTTGTTGTTTTCGGTTTTGTAGATTTTCAACTTGCTTCGTAGTCTCACCACCATTTTGAAAACTGCATGATTTGAGTTCTAGAAGATGGACTGTTGAAAAAGTCTGGAACTTCCACTGGAACTTGAAAAAATTGTTAACCTCAGTAATGGCAAGTCAAATGAGAAAAAAGAGAGGACTGGTGAAGAAAATGTGCTTGCTGTTGTGCTGACAAGTCCAGTTTCTCTCTTCATCTGGTGAAATGAAATAGCTATTGTTGGTGGAACTGGCTTTGTTAGCTCTCCTTTAAGTAAAGAACAATGAGGAATTTTAGGGTCTGCACCTTGTATATCTGCTTACCAGCTGTAGGTAGCAATACCTGTTTTGATGGACCTTTTCCTGATGTCTTTTATAGATGTATTTTCTGCATGCTCTGATATGCTTTGAATTAAGGGTTGCTACAGGGCTTGGTATTGCATTGTCTTTCAAGACAGGAAGAATCAACAGATACCAGAGGGTTGTAAAAGCAGTAATTTAGCACTTAAGGCGGATGCTGAGAAATTTCTCTCTCCAACTGACTGATTTCCAGAAAACATTCCTTAGCACTGCCATTTTGGCTGCTCTTTGGAGCAGTGCATAAGTATTGAGAACATCTGTGTATGTGTATGTGAAAATGAGCAAAGAAGTGTTTAAAATACTTAATGTTGGAAAGCAGTCTTTGTTACTGTCTCAGGATTTGCATTCTTCACAGGCTAATCTGGAAATTAGAATTAAGCATGCTGACAAATGATTGGCAGTGAAGTGTTTCAGCCTTTGCAAGTTGCTGTGATCTAGATAATCAACAGAGTAATGACTCTATCAGTCAGTGGGAAGGTAGTAAAGTTAGCAGAGTGGGAGGGGAAAAATTAAAAAACAAACAACCCCTCCAGAAAACCCTAAACAAACAAACAAACCAAAAAACCCCAGCCCAACCCAGCAACCCCCAATACGTTACTGTATCTTGTTTAGGCATAAGTAAAAAGGCATATGGTTGGCACACCTATGCCACAACCCCCTCCCCCCCCATAACCTGTTTATTTTAGAGATGGTAATAAAGTAAATACACCTTTTCAGACCTGTGTCTAACAGCTTAGGCAGTGCATCAAATTGTAAAGAGTAGTATTGCTGATATAGTCTTTTAAACAAAACACTATGCACGCCTGAATATCAGTGTAATAATAGCAAGGGCATTCTTGGTATGACCTTTCTGGGAATAATTTGTGATCTGGGTTTGCAGCTTGATGTAGGTGAAACATAAAAATGATTAGAAAAGAATAGTGTGTCTTTGTTCTCATTGATTTAATGCACTGGTTCTTTTTCTAGTCTTTTGATTAATTTATGAGACTAAAATGTACTGTGTGTAATACGTATTATACTTTAACAAATGGCTGAAAACTTCTAAACATGGGCCTGTACCTTGCATTTACTGCACTTAGGCCACCAAAGGCAGTGATATTAAGCAAAAGCATGCTTTAACAGCATGCTAAGGGAAGTAAGGGTAAGATGATTCAGTAAATTATTTCATGGTAATGATCACTGTAAATAAGAAATAGTTTATTCTCAGCATGGTTGTACAGAAAATCATAGCCTAAAGCTAAAATGGAAAGAGTCCTTGAGTGACTGAAGATACCACTTTATTTATTTTAGCCTGTTCTCGAGCATTCAGAATTAGGAATTGCATGATGGAAGTGCAGCATAATTATGGTATCAAATTGGAGCACCTGACCATCCTTCTGGCTTTAATGTCTGGGAACGCTTTAACTCTTGGTCTGCCTTTGGAATTTGCTAACAAAGATAGTAATTGTGCTACAGTCAGTGGTGTAGAAATCCTTATCAGCTCATTTTGTACAAGCCTCCAAACACATACTGTCCATTGTCAGTGTTGGAAGCAGGATTTGGTTTGTGGTTGCAGTTGTATGCAAAAATCTCCATCATGCACTGCAGCTGAATTGAATTTCCTGAGAGAGATTGAGAGGTTATAAATGTTTGGCAGGCAGGGGTTGTAATGATGCCATACATACTGTGATAGTTTAGGTGTCCTGTCATTGCTGGTTACCTTATGGACTAAATGACTTGACACTACCTACTAAGTGAGGACTTCTGATTGTGATGCTGTGCAGAGATGAAGAATGATACTTACCGTGGTTCAGACACATCATTATGCTTTAATAATGGGAATTTATTCAATTTTATGAAGTTTTTTATACTTGTAAGATCTTTAATGTGTAGGAAAGTCAGAGTAAACTTGTTCACCATTTTCATTGTGCAAGCAATTACTATGTGATTATGCTTCCTTTAAATTATTTTGGCATTATTGTGTGCCAAAAATAACTCCTGAGGTTTTTTTCTACTCTTCTCCAGCCTGTGTTATGTGGGTTTTGTTAAATGTTTTGTCCTTCTGTTCAATGCTTTTTTATTACACAGTTTTGAGGTGTTAGTGAGGCTTCCTGTATTGATGACCCTTGACAATCAGGACATGTATTTAAGAATTGTAGGCATTCAGGCTTGAAGTTCTTGTCCCAGTTTCTGTTTTTTCTTGCAGTGCAGGGTCAGTGATGGTCCAGAACAGTAAAAGTAAGTTTTCATTGTTCAACAGAGAATGGCTACCTAAACAAAATACTCTTTATAACTGGCCTTCCTTGCTGGGAGTTGTAGGTATTATAGAAACTGAGATGGGTACAAAATCTTGAACATACTTTAGAAGAACAGAGTAGGAAGTAAAGTGGTGGGAGGTTTTGTTTGTCGTTATGGCTTAGAAATATAACACATTTTTGGAGCTTACTGTAGTCCTTGAAGAGCAACAAGTGCAGGTACCACTGATCTTTTCTCTCAAGGAAATTCTCAGAAAATGGCTTTGTTTTAATTCAACTTAAGGGGTATCTTGATGATCTGTTTGCATACTTTTGAGTAACCCATTCTATTCAGTGGAGTGCAGTACCATTTTATAAATTGATGAAACAGGCAGCAGAGGTTCTTCTCTAAGCTTACACTTAGAGATGAATGTACTACTTAGAGATGAATGGGACCACAGTCTGTTAAAAAAACGTAGGCAGTATTTTTAGTAAGGTATAGATTTGATAGCAAGTGGAAGTTGGTTGTAGAGTGTTTTATAACCTGCTGCTGAAGTGTGTTAAATGACTTGGCTGGGCATCTTGTTTGAGCTTCTGTGTGACTTAAGTATTTTTGTAGCCTTTTGTTTGGATGTCATCTTTTCTTTATTTTCTTTTTTTTTTTTTGGTTGTTTTGTTGGAGTTTTTTGTGTATGTTTGATGGTTTTAATTAGCATGGATATCAGCAGGAAGTTTTCAGGACTCTGATTTCTTGGTGTGTGAATGAGATTTGAACTTCTCCAGCACATGTTTAAGGAACAGTGTCAAAGTATGGCCCTAAGTATTAGGGACAGTACTGAGAGCTGCTGAAAATGTGGATACACATGCAACAATAGCTTTAGCATCTTAATGCATTAATAATAGTGTTCTTTTTTGCTACCATATTGCAGTGTAGCTCTTAATGGTTTGCACAGGTAACATACTTTCAGCATGCAGTGCTATTACTGTATGCTTGTTTCTTCATTCTCAGTGTTACACTTGGTTCATTCCCTCCTGTAAGATCACAAGGTACAAATCAAATACAAGTGACACCATCTTTTTGCAGATGTTGTTAGTCTTTTATTTGTAATTCATTGTCTTGTGGGTCCTAGTTATTGATAACGGAATATTAATCTTTTTTGGTGCTTACATATCTAGTCAATCGTCCTTTTAATTGCATAAAGTGTTAAGTTTCTGAGTTCAGTATCCATTAAGAGTTGCTTATGCTTGGTTTATAAATGCTGTTTTCCTTTAAATTGTTGTAAACAAATGTAAGTTATAGAAATAGTTCTTAATGTTTTTCCAGTAATGTTGTACTCTATGCAATGTAGAGGCATGAAATGCCTGTCAAGGTGAGAGAAAAATTAAATGTCTCTTAAATTTCCTCTGACCTTCATTTCACCCAATTCCGTTACAGTCGTGTATAAATGACAGAGATGATGACTGCAGTCAACTTACATATTTGTAGAAATCAAAAAGTTGAAATGTAAGCATATTAATTCTGTGTTTCTATAGATTTAGTGCTGTTATAGCTATTAAGGAAGATTGTGATTAAAAATTAACCCAGTAACTCGTGTATGATAGCTTTGATGTCTGTTGTGACTGCAATTTTGAAATATTTTTCTTTTTAAAGAAGAGCAAGCAAAAACGTCTCAGGCAGAATCTGAATAATGAGTGACTTGTTTGGCATATATTGCCACTGAGCTGGGATAAGCAAAGGAAAAAAAAGGCTTCTGTAGATTTCCTGGAAGATTATTTTAAGCTTCGTAATTTTACTGGATATATGTGTGCTGAAATATCTTAATGTGTTTTTGTACCATATGAAAGATTCCATATTTTTCTGAGGAAGTCTGTCTGTGGACTATAAACAGCATTTTAATTTGTACTTCCAGATTGAGCCTGACAGAAGTGGAATGCTTTTCTTTCCCTTTAGGATTTCATGAGGCTTCGTGCTGTAATGCCTGCTGTATAGAAAGGCATGTAAGGGAAAGGAGAACAACTTGGGATGTTTCATGACGGTGCTGTGTATGTGTTAACTTGTGCATGGTATTAATTGTCACTCTCTCTTGATGTCACTTTCAGTAGAGGATTCTCAGACTATGAGCATCTCTGAAATCTGGCAAGGATTTTGTAGTAATAATTAGTTTATATTCAGCATTATGGTTTGTTTATGTTATAAGCTATTCAGTGAAAAATCTTGACCTGGCCTTAACTTGAAATGTCTACTAAACATCTTGATTAATTTGTTTTTGAAATAATTTGGTCTAAAATTCTTAATACTCCTTATCTGTATGTATGCATATGAGAACATACAAAGCTTTTTCATTTTAATGAAACCCTAAACAAACCTGCTGGTGAAAGAATGAGCAATTGCTGCTTTTACAGTTTCATTTCTTTCAGTCTTACAAAATAAAACCAAGTGAAAATAAAATAAAAGGAACCATGAGTTAATGACTACGTACTTTAGGTACTTGTTAAATAATTTACTGTTGCACTCAAATGAATTCAAGGTATAAATGTACCTCTTTAATCTGTTGAAAGAGGTTATTATGTTAAGAATGGATCAGCATATTGCACTGCCAAGTGTTTCTTTAGTAGGACTAATATCCCAAATTGGGTGAAATGTCAAATTACTCATAAATGCTCAGGGATTGGTGTAGGATGTGCATGTGCCTCCATGTTATTTTTTTTCTTTCCAAGTGTATGAGACTCCTTCCAGTTCTGTAATTGCTTGTGAAAAAGAGTTTCTGAGCCTGTATTTGATTGGAGGGAGAGGAGGGAGGGTAGAAGGTGTGAAATGTTCATGATACTGGTTTTGGTTTTCTTCTTTCTTTTTGGTGGGGAAAGGGATTTTAGTTTTTGAAATACTGTCAGGCATGCAGTGTGTCAGTCAAGTATATGCAGTTGTTGGCAATACAGCCTCTTATTTATGGGATAGTAGCTAACAGGCTTAGTTGTGAATTGGTGCTCTGCTTTGCTGGGTGCTTTATGACAAGGAGCAGAAAAGATAATCTTGAAGGACTTGGTGTCTGATGTTCATTTAACTTCTGAACTGATTTTAAGACTGATGCTTTAAAGCAGGAAAAATTTGAAATGTTTTTGGTGGTTTGTGGAAAAACAGAGCAGCAAAGCAGGATAGTAATCTGTGTGTTCTTGTAGGAGGTGTACCCTGTTAATAATGAAGCATTATCATCTCTGGAATGCCACTGCCCTGGAAATTGTTTGAGCTGCTGTTTCATCCTGAAAGTGTGGGTCAGCCTCTTCAGGAGGCCTCACTGACTGCCCTGGGAGGGTGTGTAGGTTTGTAGTGCTGCTTAGTGTTGGAGGTGGTGAAGAAACTGAGCAGTCTTGTTACTTCACTGGAATTTAACATGTAAGTGGAAGATAATGATTTGCATCAAGATACCTTCAGCTTCTAGAAAATACTGTGGTCTGTGGAAGGGGGAAAAGAAATACTAATGTATTATAGCAGACAGTTGTGGTTTTCTTCATGTTTTGCATTTGTCTGTCTAACCTTAGAACATGACAGACTAAACCATTCTTAATGTTTCAGGAATATATAAATTTTACAAATACCTGAAATGCTCTGTTCATTTTTATATTGCAAGAACAATAAACAAAAAACTGCTCAAGCCCCGGGATATCTTTTTGCTAAATGATGTTTACATAATATGTTAGACAGAAGATAAGTCAGATCAATATAAGATCCATGCAGTTATCCTAAATCCCAGACATCCATCCTTCTAGTTTGGCTTTAAAAAATCCTATGATTTAGTGAGTTTACAGATACTCTTTAAAAATACTTCCTCGAAGTTGCTGTCAGATAGCTCTGAAACAGAAGTCCTTTATGGTAGCTATAGACGTGCTGTCTGTGACTGAAGAGGAAAATTGTTATCTGCTGGGTTAGGTCTGTAGCCTCTGTGAATGCAGCAAATCTTCTGCTTTTGTTACTGTGATCACTAGAGTCATACAGATTGCATTCATCAAATGATATTGCCATGTAGCTGTAGACAATTTGGCATAGGCAGCTTGGCATTGTGAGGTCTGTGCTCAGCATTGGTCAAGTATAAGCTTTGGTTGTCTGTAATAAATTCTAATATATATATGTAGAGCTTCTGTAAATTATATGCTAGAATTTCTTACTCAATTCGTTTTCTGCTAAAAACTTCCTTGGATGCCATACTTACAAAATGTAACTATAATCTGAAAAATATTATATGAAACAAATATATTCTGTGGCATTTTATATCCTACATTATATACTCTAACCAAGGTATACATTTATAATGAAGTTATTAAAATGGTTTGTTCCAATGCAGAATTGTTCAAGCATGATGGGTAACCCTTTTCTAAAAAAATTCTTCTCATCTCTTGCATGGTTTTTGCCACTGATTTATGTTGTCTGCTTCTAATGAAGAGGCAAGATTTAGAAACAAAGCCATTTCAGGAATCATGAGGTTGCTGGAGAGATCTGCATTTTGTTTCAGAAGTAAGAGAAGAAGTAACTACCACTGGTGTCTCATCTTCCTAAAGTGACCACAAGAGAAATGTACCAAAAATAATTGCTGGGAAAAGTAGGCTTTTTCCTTCATGGAAGAAGATCCAGCCAATGAATACTACTTAATTATAGTGTCTGTCAGTGAATGTGACTAGTTTCTGTGAGATTGTTCTTAAATGGTAAACAAGGGTTGCTTTTAATCTCAAAATGCTAAGAAATGGTTTGAATACTGTGTCTGAAGAGATCTTCAATGTTTTCTGGTGAAGTAAGCAATTTTTCTTCTTTAAGTATTGATGTGGTGGATTTTATTAAGATTGCACAGATAGGAAACATTAAAATTAAGACTCTTCAGTTCGGGCTTTTCTGAAAATTAAAACTGAATAGAAGTTGTGCTTGAAACATGGCAATGAATACCTGAAATGTCGGTGTGGCTGCTGTTGACTTGGCAGCTTGATTTTTCTTGAAGGATGATCAAGTTAATTCACCTAATTAAGTAATTGATAACAGTAATAAAAGGAAGAGAAGCTGAAGAGGAAGCTCAACAAGAGCCCTATGAGGTTGAGAACTTGGGACTTCTGGATTGAGGTCTGCCTTTTGGAGCACTCTTCTGTGTAGATTCCAGACCTTTACCTACTAGAACCTTCTGAACATTTACCTAGAAAAAAGGTGTCCAGAAATGTATGTGTGTCTGTGACCTTCAGTATAGTTTCTTGGGAAGGGGTGGAAGAGTTTATTCTCTCTTAATGGTGCATGGCCAGAGGCCCACTGCTGTAGGGAGAAGTGGCTAGTGGAGAAGCCTTTGGCCAGCTGGAGTGGGTTTTGTGAAGTCTGGCTGGTATGACTGAGTGTTGTGGGGATGCCATATGTCCTTGGAAGTGACTGTTTAATTGACACTTAACTGTTGAGGCCAGGACCATCCAGATTTATAAGTAATAGAAGCAATTGTTTGATGTTAATTGTAGATTTACTAGGTTAGCATGTTTTATGTGTGTGCAAATTGTATTTTAAGATTCCTACTGTATTTTCTTTCCTTGGTGTGAACTGTTTGTATTTTAGCTTCATCATATTGCTCTGCTTACGTACTCAAGTATAGACTTAGAACCGTGTTCTGCTCCTTTGCTGATAATGTTGGCAAAATGCAACACTTGGTGAGCCAGGTTATGCTGCATGAACTAATGCATCCTGTTTCTAAGCCTGGAATGGTGTCTTACAGTTCTGCTTCAGCTTTCTGTCGTGTGCTTTTTCTACCTGTCCAGTTTGGTTCAGCATCTGCTGTTCTTTGCTTGAAGACTCCTGATCAATGGTAAACACTTGGGTTCAGGAAAGTGACGCTTCTGTTGGTGAGTGAAGAGTAGAAGCAATAAAAGGGCGTAAGAAAAAGAATGGTATGAGCGATTAACTAAAGTTGGTGTGCTGCTAATTCCTCGTCTGCCTGTGGGAAGACCTCCATTTGTGTGATTTTTCCCTTCTTTGTTTACTCAGTTATTCTTACTGAACCAGAAGCCTTTTATATTGTCCTTGTAGACTAGGCTTGCTTGCTCCAAACATTTGGTGTTTGTAGGAAGTGGACCAGTGTCAGGGTCAATGGCTTTCCTTTTCTCTTATGTCACATGTATTCTCCAAGTACAATGGAGTATCTTGCCCTGGTCATTTTTGCCTTCCTAAGGATTCTTCACTCTTACCCACTATTACTATGGTGAATTAATATGTTTAAGAGTTCCAAATCTCTTGCCGGATGTGCCAAAAGGATAATTTGTTTCTGGTGTGGACAGATACAAAGCCTATAATGTCTGTCTTGTAAATTAAGAAGGTACTTTAACTTGGTTTTTTGGAAACAAAAAGCTGGTGAGTTAAGGCCTGCTGCCTTGCTGGAGCATGTCCTACATCATCTCAGAATGCAGTTGTGGTGCTGTATTTTTCTTAAATGACAAAAGATAATCTACAGGGATTAGAAGGAATTCAAAATGAAACGACCACGTAATACCTAAACCAAGAAATAATCTCTAAAGCTGAATAATAAACCTACATCAGACTTCTGATTGAGACAATGACTCATAAGAAGCCTTAAAGCTATGACAGTGTATTCACTTTTTTGTGCTTTAAATTATTAATGGGGACTAGCTTCGATCAGTATCTGGACTGTTTGTGCCCTCAAATAATTTGGAAACAAGAGGCCATGTGTAAAACTGCCTTGACTAATTTCGAGAGAGATTTTGTCTGTGGAGCCAAGATCCTGTGGAGACCTAGAGGAAAAATGTGTGTATGTATGCTTATGTAGGAAACAACACAGAATTATAATAGTACATGGAAAATGAAAATACTTTTGGCTTCAGTTTCTAGGACTACATCTAGGTAATTAGGGGCAGTGAGTACATCTCTTGAGATAGATTTGCTGTAGCTTCTGCTGTCACCTTTTTCAGTGGCTTTTGGACGACTAGGTTTTGGCAACTATTGAAGGCAGGATATTGCTACACACCTTCTTATTCCAAACTAGAAATAAACTAAAAGTTAAAATTCTTTTCGTTTAAATTTTATTGGAAGTAGCAGTGAAGTGTGAGGGCAGGAGAGAAAACTCATTGGGTCGAATGGAAAAACAAGTACAGAGGCTGGCCATACATATCATTGACTGTTCACAGAATCACTGCATAAGCTGAGTTGGAAGGGCCCCCAAGGATCATGGAGTCCAACTCCTGACCCTACACAGGATACCCCAAGAGTCACATCCTGTGCCTGAGAGCATTGTCCAAACACTTCTTGAACTCTGTCAGGCTCGGTGCTGTGACCACTTCCCTGGGGAGCCTGTTCCAGTGCCCAACCAACCTCTGGGTGAAGAAACTTTTTTCTAATATCCACAATAAACCTCCCTGGACACAACTTTAAGCCATTCCCTCGAGTTCTGTCACTGGTCACCACAGAGAAAAGATCAGTGTCTGCCCCTCCTCTTCTCCACATGAGGAAGCTGTAACTGCAGTGAGATTTCCCCTCAGTCTCCTCTTCTCAAAGCTGAACAGACCAAGTGACCTCAGTCACTCCTCCATATGCCTTCCCCTGAAGGCCCTTTGCCATCCTCATTGCCCTCCTTTGGGCTGTTGATTATAGAAATGTGAATGATGGCAAATGATTGTGATTGATTCCATGGTTGCTAAAAGCTATCTGGGATGCAATGGTGTGTTCTTGAATTTATGGAGTAGCAGAAGTTTAGAGGTTGTTGCACCTTTGAAGTAGGGAAAAGTGTAACAACTGCCCTGCTTTGTCAAAGCATAGGTCAGAAATTAAGATGTTGTATGAGTAGAAGAAAGATATTTAAGGGATCATTAAGAATAAAACCACTTATGCACAATCATCATTTTTCAGGAAGCTGTTCTCGTGCTTGAAAAATGTAATGGTCGGCACAGCAATGGCTCAAAATAGCATTTTGAATGCTATAGCACTGTCATTATAGCCTCATTGGCAAACATCCAGGAGGCCTGTATAAGAAGAAAATACCTTAAATGTTAATGCATCAAAAGCTTTGTTTAAATTGAATTTAAATTTGAAGTTTAATTTCTGTTTGAATTTTATAAAATTTTAAAATTATGTGCCTATTTAACAAAATATTTGAGTGTGAGCTTTAAATGCTGTAAAAAAACCACTAGGTAGAATTCTTATTGGAGGCACAAAATGATTAAATTGATTATAGGAGTGCATGTAGGGTGGGTAGCTGCAAAGAATTACTTAAACTGTACTGAGTAAAGTGGTCATTGTACCAGTGAGGTAAAAAGAAATCATTTCAGTAGTGGGATATTTCTGATCTCCCTTCTTGTGTATTTTGTGTATTAGTTGTATGTCAGGTTACACTGTAGGCCTTTCTGGGTCAGTTCTTCTTTCTAAACATATTCATATGTTTAGTGGTTATGTGATGGAATTGAGGCGTGTTTGTCCTTTTGCAGGGCACTGCCTGTACCAGAGGGAGGCGTGGCCTTTAGCAGCTTCCTGCTCTGCTTTTCCCAGTTACTCTTGGTAGTTACAGCCTGTCTCAGGGGAGGAAAGATGCCTCCCGTTGTAAAATCCCCCTCTTAGAGTGTTTGTGGATAACTGCATTAGCTGTTGCTAATGAATAAATAGGCAAATGGCAAGCATTTAATATTACCAGGTTCTCAATTTTACTGCTGCCTGGAAAGGACTTTGAATAAAAGATGGTAAATGATTCCTGTGCTGCCAGTTGTAATTCTGTTGGATAAATGCTGTTACCAAATTTGCTCTGAACTGTCTTCACACTAAAAAAAGAGAATGGGACATTTCAGCTTGATTAATGTCAGTTTGTCACCAGGGCACTAAAATGTGTTACCGGGGCTCTGAGATCTGGCATAACTTTTAAAAACACACCCTCTTCATAGTGCTTTTTTTTCAAATATTTTAAGTAATTAACACAGAGGAGGAATTTTACATTATACTAATAAATAGTGGCGCACATTTTCCAGGACTTCAGAGTCGCTGGCATATCTGATTCTCTGCAGATCAGCAAGCACGTCAGAGGTCACTAAACCCTAAAGGAGACAAGTAATCTACTTAGGGTTTTGTTGGTTTTTTTTTTCCTGACTTTATTTATAACTTCTAGTTTGAAATTTATTAAAAATAGCTTTCTTTTCATTGTGTTGTGTTTCTGTTTTAATCCATCCAGCAGCAGAGGAGAATGTTTATATCTTATCCAGTGTGTGGAAATGTGTTCTGCTAATGAGTTTGTGCTTAGACAAGACCTGAATATGATCCCCAAAAGAGTACCATTGTGGGAAGCACTTAGGTCAAAACTCAGGTTAAGACAAGCCCCAGGTACTGGATCTGCCTGTTTCATTCCTTACCATGTGGCTATTGGCTAAATATTAGTATTGTGTTTGATCTATAGCACCTGTTCCAGAATCCTACTTCAGAAGCTGCAGGAGTGTGCAGACTTTTCAGGGGTTATACTTGGTGTTTGGAGAGGATGTTTGATTGGGTTTTGAAGGGGAGTGTACTGTGGATTATATAGAAATAATGCGGTGAGGTTGCAACTTAACAGTAAAGTGAGTAATAAATTTAGAAATGCAGGAAGCCTGTTGATTTTGTTTTAAATATAAAAAGTTTGGCAAAACTTAAGCTTTATTGTAAAAATTAATTGGGGTTGCTAAAGTAGATAAAATACCCTAGTTTGTATTTACTATATAAAAGATGTTATGTCATGTTCCCAGTTCAATGCCATATCAGGCAGTATTGAAGGGAATTACTCTGAAAATACAAAATTCAAAACCTGGTGTAGTGTACTCCAGGTCTTTGCCTAGCAGGCATGAGGCAGGTTAGCAGATGTGGTTTTGCTTAGTATTAGTCTTGGCATGAATTTCTATTCTTAATCCATTTTTTTCTGTCTATAACTTATTTTTTGTAGTAAATTCATCTATCGTGTCTTTCCATAGCCTTAGTGAAGCATCTTGAATATGAAATCAGAATATGCTAAATAACACGTGCCTAAAATAGGATTAGCCAAGTGTTCTATTTATACTTTAACTACAATTCAGGAAATTTTTCTTCCTTATGCTGGATAGTCATTTGCATCATATTGTTGTATGGGGGATATTGTAATATGCTGTGTTTGTGGGAACACTGAAGTGATGGATTAATTGTTCAGTTAGTTTTGAATAGCTTAAACTTCTCAGAAAATAGGTTCAGAATTACTGAAAATAGGATAAAATACCCATAAAGAAATAGCAACTGAAATTCTTATTGCATTAGTCCTTGCCATGTGCCACATCTTGCTCATGACTACTGGAAGAGGCACAAACATTAACATTTTACATTCTTTAGAGAAAAACCTCTGAAGGTTGAGAAGAGCCGTGCAACTACACATGTAACCTACTTGTGTGGCTTTGTTCTTCAGCAAATATACCTGATCCTCTCTAATATAGCTTTGTTGATATCTCTTAAAGCATCCTAGGAGAAAGGGGTGTGAGGAAGTTGTGACTTTATTGATCTGTGATTTTTGGACTTGTTCTGTGTCATGAAAGAGGCAGCATTTGTATGTGGCTGAGCAATGCATGGCCTCTGAAGGTCAGGAGTGGAAGCTTGACTGGAGGGGAAGACTGTGCTCAGGAAGATGGTCAAATAGCCAAAATACAGGATAAAATAGGGGTGCTGATACTCAAGACTAAAAGGAGTATGTTCTTAATAAAGAAATCTTGTGGGGGATGTTTATAAACACTGGTGGGTGAGAAGGGGCAGGTAGGAAGATAAAGCCAAGGCTGTAAGTATATCCTCTTCCTCCAGGTATTACTCTCTAACAATATGTGTTGTTTTAGCCCTTTATTTTAAGCTGCTGTACTTACTGAGTATGTTTAGGTATATCTAATTAGACTGGCTAGCATATTTCAGAAACATCTTCCACACTATCATTGACTAAAGCATTGTGCTGAACTTAAGTGTTAATCTTGTCTTTTTATCTTCCATATTTATGGTATTGTGGAAATGTTTTTTAAGATGTGCATGGAAGAAATTTCTGTGTGTGTGCTGCTTCCTGGATGCAACAGGATGTGCCTGTGATGAACAGTTCAACAGTATAAGGGGCTAAACTGCTCTGAACTAGCCATGGAATTCAGTGGAGCAGTGGCTGCTGGGTTGGATAAGTTTATAAATCTAATTAGTCTAATAACAATGCCAGAAATTTTAATAGGTGCCTTTTGCAAAACCTTCTATTATGCAATCAGTTTGGATTTCAGCATAAGTGTTTGAAGTATGCAGTATTGGTTAATAGGCTTTGGGGATGGATGGAATTTTACTTCTGCTGGATTAGAACTTTAAGCTAAGGTGCTCCTGATACTCTTCTTTTTAATTACTTAGAACCAAGAATTGTGTGGACTCTGTTATGCATTTAAAAAGAATTGTCACTGCTGTTTGTGCTTTGGAAACATTCATGCTCTTGTAATTAGGGGTTTGAGACTAATGGAAGAACATGATGAAAGGGATTGTTGAGTTTCTAGTATTGCCAAGTTTAGATAGTTAGATTTGGTTAATTGATGTGGCTTAAATAGTTTTAAAAACTGTATGCCAACATGATACTGAAGTTTTTTTAACAAAAAAAAAAAAAA
>VZRZ01005792.1:559749-599321 GCA_013398175.1 Climacteris rufus
TATTAAATTTTTTTTTAAAAAAAAAAAAAAAAAAAATCACGTAAGTAGAGTGAGGTTGAACATAAAGCTCAGATGAAAAAAAAAAGCCTGAACAGCTCAGTACATAACTTGTGCTGTGTAAATTGCTTTGAAATTGGTGACCCCTGATGTCAGTGCCCTTAAAAATGTGAAAGGGAATAGAAAAGTTTGCATGTTTTGTAGATCTCTACTGAAAAGCTTGTTATTCTTGGTAGTATGTCTCTTATTAAAAAAAAAAATATGAACTGCTAAAATCCAGAAGCTTTAGAAGTTATTAGATGGGAAAGAATAGATGTAGAAATTCAGTGATTGTTTATCAATAAATGTATTATTCACTGGAATATGAGACTGAAAAGCAAATATTTTTTGCACTGATTGAAATTCATATGGAATATATGACCTGTTCTGTGAGCTATGGGACCTGATTCAGATATTTGTGTAATGCTGATTTGCTATTCTGGTTTAGATGATCCTCCATGTTATTGAAAGTTTTCAGAGGTTGCACAAATGAACCTTACATTGCATTCCAGCATCAAAACAAGCTGTTAAATTCTTTTCTTTATACTAATAGTTTTTGTTCTCTAAAGGGTAATGTAATCAGTTCAAATAATTAGCTGTGTAATAGAAAACATACTTAATAATTTTTAAAATCCCATTAAACATGAGGTTTAATGCATAGAAGTCCAGCTGAAGGGAGATGAACAAATATTTTCCTTAACTTTTTAATTGATAGTTGATAATTCTTGCAATCCTGCACAGAACTAGGAAAAGGATTCTTAAGATATTTGTTGATAGTTATTTCTGTGCTGTATCTAGGCAGGATTAATTTCAAAGCCTTTGACAAATGCCTGTTATTTCTAGATATTTGGAGCCCATTTTTCCCTGGAGGAAAAGTGATGTAGGCAGGGAAGAATTTTCTATTGGTATTTACTCGTAGCTGTCTAAAAATTCATTGAGATTTTGTTACAACTACTTATTAAATTTTTTTTTTGTCAAAATGCCTCTCTAAGGGAACATCAGCAAGACAGAGGGAAATGTGAGTTGCTGTGATTTTAACAGAGTTAATTATATTGGTTCCTTGAACTTATTTATCTCTTGTAACAAACTCAAAAATAGAAATCTAGATACCTTCCTTGAGGATTTTGGTTTCTCCTAGCTTTGACTTTTGAGTAGTTTTGGAAGCTATTTATATTTTGAAGGTTTTTATCCATGTAACTTTAGTTGAAAGCATATATGTACTTCAAGAGTTTTTACTGAAGTCATTGGGATTATACATCATGTTACAGCTCTTCTAATGTGTTTGCATTATAGTGTTTCTTTATCATTAATGTGACCATTAGTTTATGAAAACTAGAAGATGTCTTAGCTTAAGAAAAGTCTTTGTTTAAAACCTTATTTTATAGTACATAATGCAGAAATGTAATATAAAATTCCCATGACAATGTCAGTCTTTGGTCCAGTAAATAAATTGTTGTCTTTAGTGGGTCCCGAGTAACAGTGTGTGCCTGACAAGAGGGAGGAGCAATTTTGTCTCCTTACTTCTTATGCATTTGAGTTAATGTAACTCAGCATTGAAATGCCACAATAACAAAAAAACACTCAACCAACCAAAAAAACCCTGGTGCTAATATTTATGCTTCAAGAGTGGTTACGTTACTTGCTTTCTTCTTTTGTTTTGTTTAGTAGTCTTGACATGTACTCTCTTCCAACCCATGTGTCCCAAAGCATCCTGCTAAAAAACTCTTGAAGTCAATCAAAATAGCATCCCTGAACATTATTTGCTGTCTGTGCTTTTTGGAACTTGCTCTTTGAAACTTCTGTGACTGTTCACACTTTGTGTTTTCGTGTCTTTTGGTGTTTCCTAGGTCATGCAGATAGAAGAAAATTTGCACGTTTCCTGTAGCTTTCTTGGCTCTTTGGTTTCAAAACAAGTAGTTGTAAATAAAAAATACAGTTATTGGACTGTATCAGTTGGAGAAGAATTTAACGTCTTCACTAAATGTTTTACACTTTTGAAATTAAGACTTTAAGATGGCAGGCTTTTTATGTGATACCCTAATTCTTCTGTAAACAGAAGAAAAACATGGGAGTCTTGGTTTTGTTTCTGTGTTTGAATTCCTTTTCTCTGGTGTTTTTAGAAGGGAACAGAAACTTGGAAGTAGAGAATTGTTAAGTTTGACAGAGTATGGCAGGAGAAGCTGCTGTTGTCTTTCAGCATTTTCGCTTTCCGTGGTACACTGTTAACCCATTGCTTTGGGCAGCAGCCTACAAGCTCCTGGACAGCTGACAACTTGTGCAGGTCCAGTAGTCCTTCCAGAGGAAGCAGCAGCTGGATAGGTGGGATTGTCACACAAGGGTAGAGACATCCATCGCACTTGTCGTGTGCATCTCTCGGCTCTCGAGGGTTCACTAGGCCTAATGAGGGACTTCAGGCTTACTGTTTACGGCTATTCCATCTAGCATTGGAAAGCTTCTGTTCATCACTTTGTTTTTCTCATTTTGTGTCTTCTGATCTGGTAGAGAAAACGGCATAAATGCATGATGGAGTGAAAATAACATGCTCAGACTATCACTAGACCAGTAATTCAGAACTTGTTAGGTCTTTGTGTGGGTTTACTTTGGCCAGTAAGCGGACCAGAGCGCGTGTATTGGAGCCAAGGAAATGGAATATGCTTTTAAATCATTGTTCAGATTTATTCGAACTATTCTTTTCCCTGTTTGCTGAGTTGCTAAATGGCTTTGGTAGATAACTTGAGGGAAAACGATGGTGGAGGAATTGGCAGCTGCATGTCCCTCTTCAAACACCCTGTTGTGAGCCTGTTTCATCTTTTCATGAACTTCTGTGGAACTTTTTCAAAAAGATTGGAGGTTGAGAGTTAAAAGAAACAGGCAGGTATCTGTCAGTCTGTCTTCCCTTTGCTGCGTTCTGTATTTTAGGGACTGATGATTTCATCATGACAGCAATAGTTTTACAAATGCTAAACCCGTTTTCCCATGGTGTGTTTTTGAGATAATATTTGTGTTATGGCTGAGAACTGCCAGTGCTGCAAATCATCCTGAATGTGCCTTGATGAAAAGGAACGGGAGTCTAAAGAGCAGGTCAGCATGAGAAACAAACCAATGATTCTAGCTTTCTAATTGTGTTAAATTACCTGACAGATCAGACTCTCAAATGTTTTCTGAGCTTGTAACCTATCTGAAAATTTTAAGAAGGCACTTCTTTAGATGCACAGCATAGGAACTGGGGAAAGCTCGGCAAAACTGACTAAAGGATTCTGTTGCATTTCTGCTGCCATCTTAGACTGAGAATTCCGAAATTCTTTTTTTCAACTAGCCTTTAGGTGAGGTTTTTTTCAATGTTGTGCTCTTTCTGAGAGAGTGTTGCACTACCTTTCAAAAGTGTTTCATACATGTGGTTTTGCTTCTTTGGAAATATTTTGAACTTTATGTTAGGTGAAACAAAAATAAGGTAGTATATAGTGAAAGGCATTTGTCCTTACCCAAGGATTGGGAGCAAACATTTGTTTTGTTTTTTTTTACAGTGTGGATCTTTTGTACTTTTGACTTAACTGTTGCATTACTTTTTTTTTTTACAGGCTTGTGTTCTAATAAAACTGCTTGAGTTATAGTTGATTCTTTAATTCATGCTGTCTCTTGGATGATACTTACTCTAGCACAGACTAGTCTCACTTCATATTTTTCTAAAATGCACTTGTACTGGTGATCTCAAACAAAGAATACTTCTGAAACTGGGACAAGGCTTCTTCAAACTGGGCACTCAAAGCCATTTGCAGTTGGAGAAGACATTCAAAACATTTGTCTGTGCGTTGGTTGGTTGAAGAAGAGATTTCTGAGATGTTGGGTACTTTAAAACAGGGAACTTCATGTTCTTCTCTCCCAATATGAGCAATTAAAACAAGTGTGGGAAAGAACAATTACATCTATTGCAAAATATTCTTGACAGGGCCTAGTTTCTTGAAGTGCTTGATTGCCAGCTCTGGGTAAGTATTAATATGTTGATTGATCATCCAAAAAAAGTACATGTAGAAATTCAAAGCTAAAAATACATTGAAATTATGAGCTGTAAATTCAACTGATCAGGCTCTTTGAAATACAGCACAAATAAATGTGTACTGGTTGTAAGTTTTAAAGACTGGAAACTGTCTTTCTGAGAATCCCCTGCTTTGATTGTTTAAACTTTGATATAATCTGATTTTTCAAAATTTCCACTGTAAATTCTTGTGCCTTGTTTGTTTTATTGTGTGCCTCTGTTAGAAAAGCTTTGGTTTCAGTGTTTAGTACCTGTGATGCCTTTTAAATTTTTTTTCACAGTGATGCCAAAGGTTTTTATACTGTCCTTCATTCAGCCTAAAGTAGTAACATGGAATTAATAACAAAAAGTGTTTTCCCAGCTTTACGTATTACTTAGAAGGATAGATTTTAATATTGGCTCTCTTGTCAAACAATCACTGCTATTAATAAATATTCTGACGAGTAGACCTTGTTGTGTGATATTAATATAGTTCTTAAATATTTGGCAAATGAGATAGCATTGAGCAAATTGCATTGGAAGAGTGTTTAAAAACAAAATAAGAACCATATAGACTTGCATCAGATTATGAAAGAAGCTGAATTGTACTTAAAAATAGTGTGGCTGATGCAATAGTCAGGCTAACGTTGAAGATTAAGTGTTATATCCATAACACTGTCTCCAGTCCTGCCAGTGGCTTCATAAATGGATAAAGTTAATGCTTCAAGAGCATTTAATTCAGTGGAGTTCAGTCCAGTCAGGGGTTCTGCTACAGGGTTAGTGTAGGATATAGGAACCAACATTGAAAGATGTTACTTTCAAGTCTGTTTGCTCCCCTGGGTATTTTTGTTTAATATTTGAGAAACAAACACAAAGTTCCATGAGTACTGGAGTTAAAAAAAATGAGGGGTGTGTGTAGGACTTTTAGGGATTTTTATCGAAACTCTGCTTGACTGTGGCACTGCAGTTACCCTTCTTCTGTTGCCATGCTGCTCTTCCCTTTGCCCCCAGTATTTCAGTTCTTCTCATACTTCTTTCTGATGTTCCCCACTGTTTTCCTTTTGCTTTGTGTATTTTGGTTTGCTGACTGTCTGAAGAAAAACTCTGGCTGGGCTGCTGCTCTCTCCACTTGGGGTGTGCTACCTGGATAGCTGGTGGTTGTCCATCAGAATGAGCAGTGCTGGGGATGCCTCCTGCTGTCCCTTGCCTTGTCCTTGTGTAGGCAAAAATAGGGCCGTGCTCATCCTCTCCATTGGTCCATTTTTCTGCTCTTTGAGGCAAGACACTGGATTTAAAATGAACAGTAGCTTCAAAGGTTGTTTTGTGGAGAATGTGCAGCAGAAATACTTGTTTTCTTATGTTATTTTGCTTTGTTTTGTTTTTGAAGACCCGGTATGAGAGATTTATCATTGTAAACCATTTAAATGTAATAACTAGAAATTTCCAAGTCCATGGAGTGCGTGTAAATGAAATAAGTTTCTATTGACTTTGTCATGTTTCAAACAAAATTAATGATTCTAATCAAACATGGAGATGAGTTAATTGTTACACTGCTACAAGGCCTCTTTTCCTGTAACCTGCAGGTCTCTGTGTTGAATGCTAGCTCCAATTCTGAAACAGATTGTTAGACTTGTTTGAATTGGTCTTCTTCATAGTAACTCTGGCTCCTCCCATTGAATTGTGTATTTTGCCTGGGCCCTGTGGAGATGGATTACTGGTGTCCTTATCCATAGTATCATCTTTTTACATCAGACTAACTTTGGATACGCTACATATTCATGCTGCAAATTAATGTGTAGTGGTAGTTTGAATCTGCTTTGTGATGATTGGAAAACAAAGCAGTCAGATGATATTGGCTTCTCTGATTGCAAGCCGCTGCACAGGCATAATTTTTTTGCATTATTATTTAGGACACTGTTCAGAACAACCATTGGCTCTGATGTAAGTGATGAAGAAGAGGGAAAGAATGTGTGTTAATACATGCTGGGGAGTGGGGTGGAGGAAAAGATGGATTGGGAGTGTGTAGTGAGAAGAATGTTAAGCTTTACGTTTTGTCTCTTAACTTTCCCTTTAAAACCCTTAAGTTTTGTCAATAATGTCTTTTACCACTGTTACCAAGTTGCAGTTAGATTGATAGAGCTGTAGAATGGTTTGTGTTGAAGGGGTCCTTAAAGATCATCTAGTTCCAGTGCCTGTTGTATTTGCATACTCTTTCTAGTCTGTACTCAGTATTGCTTTGCTGCACTTAAAGAACTCTAGGTGTAGTGGAGTTCAAAAATCTGTGCTGTCCAGTTAATGATTCATTTCCTTAAAGGCCAAGGTTATCATGGTGAAATGATTGGCTCTTTGAGCAGTCTGCCACATGCTCCTAACAGATGATCAAGTGATTCCACTGCACTTGTGGAATGATACCCTTCCCCATGTCCTCCCCAGCTTTGGAGATCAGAAGCATCTTCCAGGTGACTTTCTCTGATGCAGAGTATCTGTTTCATTGCACATTATTGTAATGAACTGCAGTAAGTGTGAAAGCAAGCTATTACTAGATTGTGGTTGTGAGTGCCTGGGTATTTTAGTGCTTCTGGTTTTTCTATGGCATCCCTTTTTTCTGTCTACACATTTTACACATACAAGAGAAAATAATGAAAATATTGAGTCATAATATCATGATACATATCTGAAAAATCAGACTTTTAGCATAGGTTGAATATGCCTTATTTCTGAAACCTATATTCAATTCATTTAGGGAAAAATGTTTAATGCTGTGTTGAATTGACATTATGAACTCGCCCAAATACTTCCTATAGCTTATCTTCAACAAAATTGTGCAGTTTTCTATGCAAGTGCTGTTAGAATGCATATTTTTGGGTAGCATATGTGATTCTTCTATCAGGTAGGCTGCTTAGATATGTGTATTTTATAAAATAGAATGAAAGAAACTGACTGGTAAATAGAAGTTCTCTGACTTGGAAGAAGGACATTCAAAGATGGGCCAGCTAAAGTGTTACAGTAAGTTGCATCTTGAAGTGTGAAGTTGGTAGTTATGTTCCTATTGGACTGAAGTCTACAATAAAAACTGTTAAGAAATAAAGGAATAGAAATTCTTAAGTGTTCATATGTAAAATTATATGCAGGAAGTAATAATACAATGCTTGGCCATTCAAAAAAAGGAGAAGGAAAAAAGCAGTTATGCAATATTAAACTCTGGTTCAGTTTGCAAAATGCTTATGGGGATTTCAGTTTTGCAGATGCTAAACTGTGAATTAAGAATCATATGAAACTTGGGGCAATAGCTGGTTGGAAGAATAACTACACTTAAATCCAGACTCATTGTCAAGTTGCACTCTGTAGAATGCAATGTTTAACTCTGTCCTCTAGAGAACGGATTTTGAACACATGCCAGCAGTTAAGGACTTTCACTTTATTAGGCATCTCTGCAGTTTTCTTGATGTTGATTGTGTCAAGCTTTGTCATGTGCACTATGCTTTTTATTTTTGTACATTTTGGTAAGCTAGAAGATGGAGTTTGATTTAATTTAAGAATACGTAGACATAACAGCAGCATGAAGGTTTTTTTGGTGGCTAAAAAGCTATTAAGCAGAAAATATGATACTTTGAATATAATATACAGCTAAAACCTGATAACTTTAAATGCAGATTGCTTTTCAGTTTTGCTGTGAACTTATCTTGGAATCTTGCCTTAAAAAGAAAATGGAAGGAAAGGAGACGTGTTAGACTTCTATACAAGAATTGTTCTTAGGATTTTACAGGCAGAAGCATTTTATTAAATATAACAATTCTTCTAAGGAAACGCTGACCTTTACATTTATTTGGTACAGGAATCAGTGATCAGGCAACTAATTTAATGCTAAAAGAGTCGTGTCAGGAATATCTGTTGTATGTTGTTGTCAGACTTGCCTCAAAATAAACTCTGCATGTTGTAGATATTAATTATATACAGAAATGTTCAGTAATGATTCAAGTGGCAGAGTTTTTTTCAAGAGGGTTCATAAGTCTTTTCCAACTGTAATGGTTCTGTGATAGCGTCTTGTGTGTTTGGCTGAGTGCGTGGGAAGTGCTTTGTTATCTGCCCTGGATTGTGGTTATTTTTGTCAATGAAATCTTGACTCAAATGAAGGCAAGAGGGTCCTGTGAGATTCAGTGTATGGTTAAACACTCTCCAACCCAGATCAGTCAGTGGGGTAAGTTGCTATTTTGGTACGGTTGTTTGATGTCTGTCTTTTTCCCTGTTCTGAATAATTTTTGTGAAAGCAGTATGCCGAGCCTAGAAACAGATCTTTCTGTGTTCTTGTATGTATTTTTATGTGTGACTTGATATTGTTTCCTTTCTTGCACACAAATTAAACCAAGTGCTAATATTTCAACAGATACAGAATGACAGTCAAACACTGCACACTGGTATGCCTGTGAAGAGGCACTGCCAAAGTTAATTGTGTCTAGTGCAAAAGCTGGGAGTTCTGGCTGATCAAAGCAGGTAGGTGTGAAGGTGCTTGCATGGAGAGAAGATTAGGGGACAATTCAATACAAATAGTTTTACATAGCAGAACAAAATGATGCACTTCAAATGGCCTTTACATCAGCTGACTGATAAACATTTTTATAATAAAACTTGTGATGGTCTTACTCCAAGTGGTATTGGAAAGAATGACAATTTTGAATTGGTACAGAAATGTGGGTGAATTGAGGTATTAGTCCAAAAAGGAAAGTTAAGTCAGCAAATCTTCAGAAAGCATTTAATTAGCTAATTAAAGACAGCATGTTTTGTATGGTGGTAGCAGTACAAGATAATTTAGAATGCTTTCTTCATGTACTGTTAACACATACTAGGTAAAAATAAAAAATATAATTCTGATCTAAAACATCACTGCAGAAACTTTTTCAACTTGTGTCTAGGAATCAGACTACGTATGACAGAGGTATCATGGTGTGCTTGCACATCATTTGCAAGTCATGACTGAATCAGTTTGTCTCCCCTGTCAACAGCTCATGTTAGACAAAAAAATAAGCCTGTGTTGCATCACAAATTTCTTAATGCTGAAGAACTAGTACAGCTTACAATAGCATTTGACATCACTTTGTGTCTTAGAAGTAACAGTTACTAGAAAACTCAGTCCAATTTTGGCTGTAGAATTATTACTGTGTCTGAAAATGAGGAAAGGATCGAGCCTGTTGCCCAGAGCAGATGCTAAATTTGTAAACTCTAGATTCAGGAAACCCTTCATAGAAATTAGGATTTGATATGGAAAGTAACATAAGTGCTCAAATCTGAAATACAAGTTTTGAGTGCTTTCCAAAATAAAACTTTGTGAAACTGGTGACTTTAAAAAAAGCAGATAATTTGTTTAGCTTTTATTTACCAGTGCGTCCATATTGCACTTTATTTACATTAATGTATTAAATACATGTATTGGAGTAAATATTGCATGAAAGGGGCATTTCTGCTACATTTGAGTTCTCCAGAGATCCCAGACACCAAAGGGAAGTTGTGAAGAATGATTAAGGGTCAGAATTTACAGAGGAAAGGCTTGAGCTATGCTTATCTAAAAATTCCAATTGAACCTCACCCTACCTCCAAAAAAAAAAAAGAAAAGAGGCAACCGAAAAAAACCCCCACCCAAATGCCCACAAAATCAAGGCATGCAGTATGGTGTGGCTGTTGAACACTACTGGAATCACTCCTCTTAACATTCCTTGTGTGTGCTATTTCAGCTTCCAGGTTCTGCAGATAGACAGTCTGGAAGACTCTGACCAGAGAAGTCTAGGAATTGAAAACTCAGTAAGAAAAATGGTGCTTTGAAAAAAAAAGTGTAAGAAATTTCTGTAACCTAATTGTATGTAAATGGGATAAAATTATATTAAGCAAGCCATGTATTGAGAGCTACAGAACAAAGTTCAAGACACTGTAAATATTAAGACTCAACAGGTTTTATGTATTTTTTTCTAGTGAGTTCAAGGTATACAGAAATACTGTAACCTTTATGTCTGTAGTTGGCTTTCTTAAGAAGAAAAAAGCAAACAAATAGGCATCACATGATGTCTTAAAAACCAGTTTATTTTTTTTTAATATTGGCTCATGCACTCTGCCCAGAAGCATAGAATTTCCCTAAGATTGAAAGAAGGTCTGTTTTTATGACAGAAATGTATGTTAGTGCCAGTATAGTCTGTTAATCTGATTAAAATGTGGTTTAGTTAGGCCAAAAAAGGTCTGCTCTCAACTGTACTTGGCATAAAAGCTGACAGGAAATAAAAAGCACGTTAATGAGACATTTAAAAATGCTCTTGCAATGCAAACAGTTTTAAAAAGGAAAAAAAATTACAAAATTGTTCAGCAAATGCCCATTTATTTAATTGTATAAAATTGATGCATCTATTAATGGGAATTATTTTTACAAGGTAGTATTTTCTGTAATCAAACAATCATTCCATTTTATACCTCTAGTGTTTTCCTGTTGTTGTGTATGTGCCAAGAATTATTGGCTCTGTTTCTCAAATGTGTGTTGCTGTGATAGCTATATATAATTTTGGAATTCTGTGCCATGCCGAGTTCAGAAAAGCCACAGCCTCCTGCTGCTCCTAAACTAGGATTTTATGGAGGATCTTTCAGGGATTGGTACCTATGCCAGTCTCAAGTAGGTATTGTCTGATGCCTTGTCTGATAATCTAGACAATGCTATGACCCTCTGGTTTCTAGTAGGTCTTTAAAGAAGTTGAGCAGAAAACACTTCTGGAGAAAGGTCAAATGCTTTAAAACACTTCTGAAATTTGGAAAGTCAAGATTCCTGTCATTCTGTTTGTTGGCATGTTCAACTTTTAATGACAGATTGCATGACCATCTTTAAAAATCAACAATTTGACCAATGTTTTTGCTGCCTTTTCTCTCCATCTTGGGACTGAATAACATTATCTATTATAATGCTCAGTGACTTCTACCCTTCTCTCCAATCAAGTCTCGTCTTCCCCTTCTTCCCAAAAAAACCTAAAACCAGGAACTTTTGGAAAACTAGTATTTTTTCATAGTGTCAGTAGCTTGGAATTTAAACAGCCTTGTGGCACTCCTGTTGATACTTTAATACATATACCAAGATGGTGCTAGTTTCTAGGAAAAAGATGTTTTACTAAAATTTGCTGTTCTTGCACTGTTTGTTTTGAATAACAGCTCAGCTGGATGCTGGTGTGTAGATTCCACAGTGGGTTTGCAGCCTGCACATATTTCTAGAGGTATAATTAATGGCAGCAAGACAACTACATAACCCAGAATAGGAGCTGCAAATACTCCGTATGCAAGTTGCACCTCACATCTAAAACAATTGCATAATGCTTTAGAATTTCAGTTTGAGAGTTGAGAAGTACTTGATCTGACTGCAGGTAACTTGAAACAGGTATGGCAATTTGTGCTGTTTCCATGTTTGTTTCACTTGCATCCTGTAGTTGTTGGAGCTGCAGTATTAGAAATATAAAAAGTACTGCTGCTTGTATTCTGTGCCATTTACCAAATACACAGATTCAATTTTTTGCGTATTTTACAGATGATATCCAGTGGAATTTACTCACAATTGTTTAAACTTTTCCTTTGTTGGCTATTGAGCTTCTGCTCACTGGTGCAGAAGAGTGTAGATCACTCCTCACTGACTCACGAATGGGCTGTGAAACATTCCCTGTAGACAAGGAAGAAAGCACTAACGGGAGTTTCCTGCTGGAATATTTCTCACTAGTCAGGTCACTACGGCAAGACATTGCAGCGATTCCTTTCTTTGCCCAAAGATGAGGATACTGATTATAGGATTCCTTACCATCTTCCATGTGCTCACAAACAGAACTGCTAGTGCCTTTCCTGACTTGATTTATATCTGTAGATGACCAATGTGTTCTTGTGTCATCATAGCCATAATTTCTTTCTGCTCCAGCCATAGGGATCCTGGCAGAGCCTGCCCTTGAGGTGAATGAGCAAAGTCTACAGTACAGTGACTGAGAAGAGCTGTTGGATATTCAGCTGCTTAAGCTGACTGAACATCCCATCTAGGTGGTACAGATCACTTCTGGTGATTGATGTGAGGCAACAAAAAAACTTTTCCCAGAATTCCTGTAAGAGGGATTCAGGTACTTTGGATGGTCTTTTTTAGACCTCTTTTTCATTCTTTTAAATCTTCATGAGGGCAAAGGAGTATTTATTAACATTTCTCATCTCAAAATGTAGAAAGATTTTGTTTCAGCCTGAAACGTGTAGCTGTGTGGAGGAATCAATCGGGCTAGTGCTTTTGATAGCTAGCACACAAAAATTACCAACCTCATTTATTCTTTCCAGTTCAAGGGAAGAAATATGGATGGAAGGATAAAAATTAAAGGGTTCTTCCTTGGTTGTAAAAGGAGATATACTGTGATCTTGACGTAAGAAAAAGAATTTTAAAACCAATCATTCCTAACAGCATGTTTCAGACTGATCCTCCAGAAACTGTTCAGCTTTTCCCGTGAAGAGAACACCAATGGACAAAGTCCTCAGAATGTTTTTTTTTCCTTAAATTTCACTTTGGATCTCTGTCTTCTGCTGAAGAAAAGACATGAATCAACTAACACCAAGTACTCCTCTCTCCTGCTCTCCTGAAACTGCAGTAGGTGATCTCATACTGTTTAGTATATTGAAGGTGATCTGGAGTCTCTTTCCAGTGAATAGGATCTTTCATGTGAAAGAGGATTTCTCATAGAGGCCCTAGGCAGATTTTAGTTTGAAAGGAACCTACCATAAGCTGGGTCATGCTGCTTCATCTGGGCTGATTTGCTCTGATGCTTTCTGTTGCTTTGAATACCGTGATGCCTTCTGTTACTGAAAAAGAATACAGACTTCAGAAGCCTTAGTATTGTTTGTAGGCTTCAGTGCATCACCTGAAATTAAGCCTGTAGTGCTGTTTATGGCACTGCAGGCATCATAAGTAAACTAGTATTAGAGCAACTTGCAGTGCCTTGAATCTCAGGAACTTTTCAAATTATCTGGTTAAAAAGAACCTTCTATTCATAAGGGAGTCTTTAGAAGAAATATGCTTTTACTGTTGCTGTCCTTTTATAATATTTTTCTTAGCAAATACAGAGCAATAGAAACTTGCATTGAGCATGTTCTGTTTATTGTATTTTATCTTCTTTCATTTTCATCTTTTGCTGTCTCCATTACTGGAAGAGGAGAGTACAAACATCAGCCTGGAGACATCTCTTGGCCAAGTGCATTTATATGCGTGTTCATCAGTTACTCTTTCCGAACAGGAAGGCCTCCTTTCACAAGAATGCATATGGGATGAAAGACTGAACCTGACTCTCTAATCTTTGAAAGCTGTTCTGAAATCATCATAAGGGCAGTGCTTTGTCCAGTTGAAAGGTATAGGAACACATCTTGGTCTCATCTTGATGAAAAGTAATGAAATTACAATAAAAAACAACCCTATTTTTATGAGACAATCTTTTTATTCAGACTGCACCCTCTTACCTTAGCTCGAGATACCAAAATTCAGGAATTGAGAAGCAGAATATTCTTCTGCATGCCCGAGCAGTTTCTCTGGAAGAAACTTGCTGATTTTTCTTTTTTAATTACTTTAGGATATCTAGGTTTGTCCTTGATGGCTTTATCTGTCACTTAAAAAAAAAAGAAAAACCCAAAAACTTTCCTGTATGCTACTCTAACTGCAAAAATTGCTGTGGTTTTAATGATAAAACCTAGAGGTTTTTTTTTCCTGCACCACTTCTTGTATTATTTTAAGCATAATGAAAGAAAGCAAGCCTTTTTTGAGCAGGAGGAAGTTTGTAATTGAAGAGCATGTGAGGTATCTAACCATATGAAGCTATTTTGTTTAGGTGTGTGCTCTAAAGGAGAGGATGAAGAAACTCCACCAGTTGCCCCAGAATGAATTAAGTGAAATGGCATCAAACATAATGAGTACCTTCTTGGTTAACTGTTGGATCATGCTCTACCTGATGTCTTAAGAGCAAAGAAGAGCCCTGCAGGTAAAATGATGGTGCCTCATGAGAGGCACACAGCTCCATGGCTGCCCCACGTGCAAATGGCAGACACTGCTGTTGTGCAGAAGGTACAACAATGCACAAACAACAGTGCAGAAGGCAATGGATAATAACCAGCAAATGCTTATGTGAGCAGCTGTCCCTGTAGCTGTTCAAGGTCCAGTTCTGGTTCTGTTTTGGTGCATGTTGGCTCCATGCTACTCATAAAATTTTGTAGGAGTCTTACCAGCTTTCAGGATTTGTGAGGAAGAAAATTTCAGCTCTCTTATGCATTATGTTTCTGTTGTTCATGTAATGACAGTTAACTCCTATGACATCTGGGTTTTCAGGAAGAAAAAGGAATATTTTAGAAATCCAGAAACATGACGCAGGGATTTGAGTAGGTTTTTAGTTTCCACAGCATTCGTAATGTGCCTAGGTTAAATCAGAGGCTGTCACAACAGCATTAAACTGCTGTTAGTGTTTGACCAATCTGATTTTTGTAAATAAAGTAGATGACTTGAGATTGGATTAAGACCTTTACAGAGGAGTTGGGAGTTAGGAAGTCATTGTTGAGGGAAACATTCAGGTAAGTATGACTATTTCTTCTTAAAAGAGATTATGGGGAGATGTTCACTGCATTGCAATAGATGCCATTTTTAATTCACTTGAGAAAGTGAACAGAGGAGAGATTTGGATTTTTTTTCCAAGAAATGAGCACTGAAATTTCCCCCCACCACCACCTACATCTACTTGTAACAAACTGAGAGAACTTTCTGGACAAAACATCTTACGATTGATCTCATCTATTGGTAGATGTCTTAAAAGTCTTGAAAGTTCACAGTTCAACACTTTGGGGTTTGTTTTTTTTGGCATCAGAGCATGAAAAAACTGCATGTCTAGTACTCATCTCTTGTCATCCTCCCCTATTGCAGTGACTATGTGTATGTCTCTGTGTGGCAGAAAATGAGGGAATACAGATCATTATTCAAGAAGTTACCAACTAGCACTTTTCCTTCCCCTCCAGTCTTTCTGCCTCCCTATCCTGGAAGTATGGAGTCCCTGCCTCAGCCTACGGCTTCATTCTTTTTCCAGCTGCCCACAAAAGTAAAGAACCAGTGAGAGTTTGAAGAAAGAATCCGCTCAGAGGACTGAGTCTCAAGCAAAAGCTCCAGGTTGCAGACTCAGAAAGAAACTTCCTTTGGGGAAGGATCTGCTTCCAGGATTTGCTCGTCTCTTTTTCCTTGGGCAAACAGTTCTTGAAGCAAACAACAGGGTTGCAGGTAGGTAGGGCCCCTTTGAACTGCCATCTGCTCAGGTGTGAAGGATGGACTTTATGCTGTTTCTCTATGCATTTTTTTTGTTGATGTTGTCTTCCACCTCTTAGACTGAGAGAAGGAAAGAGTGTAAACATTTTAAAGAAAAAGTGTTGGAGAGAGAGAGAGGAGAAAAATGTTCTGGGCACTTGGAAAGAATGCCTCTGTGTAAGCTTCCTGTCTGTGGGTCATACTTGTACTTCAGTTCTGTGAAGCACTAATGACATTCTTGGTGTGACCCTTCTCTAGACAGGAAACTAAGTCAAGAGCAGAACCTGGTGGCTGGAGCCAAGATGAGGCCAGTGACTGTGCGTGGCCCATAGCCACACAGCTTTCATCTCCTCCCTGTCTCTTGACACTAGTGCTAGGTTGGAATGCGCAGTAAGGTGAAGATCAGCAAATGGGTTTGAAATCTGACTTGATTCCCAGCACTGAAAAAGTTCCCCAGTTCTAAACATGTAAATACATCTCTTCCTTTAGAGGAGCTTGTGGCTGCTGGGTTTGTAAAGTCCTGTTCCTTTGTCCATATGAAAGAAATAGACTGGAATACTGTGATTAAGGGGATGTGCTGCTAAGCCACACAATCAGCAATCCCTCAGGCCCAGAGAAAGGCAGAATTTACCTGAGCCGATTCCCTTTCTCGCTTCATGCTGTGCAGAGCGACTGCCTCTTCCTTGCAAACATCAGTAGACCACAGTCAAACCTTTCTTTTTCCAGCTATGTTGTTGCTGGCACAGAAGTTTATTCTAAATTCCTTTTTGATTTTTAGCAAAAGAAATCACCTGAAAACTGGCAATGAAATTGTAAGGAGATTTTACCAGTTCCTCTGTCATGCTGAGTTGAAGTCATTTGGAACTATGTTACGTGCATTATTACTTTGGTGCATCTTGTGACTCTTCTCTCCCTCTTCATTCCCTCCAAATTGCTTCAGGACACCTTCTAACCTTTATACTGCATCACAAGCCTTCAGCAGAAGACCTTATGTTGCTGGAAGATGACTGGGTTTGGATCTTGGCCTTCCCTAAGCAGGATCTCCTGACAAAAAATGGGATTGGGAAAGAAATGACTCCTTTTTCCATCACACAGAACCACCCTAGAAATGGAGGCCTAGGCAGAAAATTACTTCTAATGCATCGTTCTTTAGGAAATGCGTTTGGTCTCCCATGGTCCTTTTGTTACAATGTCATAGAGATGTCTTTTATAAATCTAAACCTGGCATCTTCCTATCTGAAGATCAAGTCGATAAATCCAAGATTAAGAGTTTACAGGTCTAATAATGTGATCGGATCTTGCTGTCCCTTGCATAGGAGATGCCACGTGAATCTGTGAAACAGGGTTCTGCTGTGGTTCAGACTGTTATATTTGTAAAGCCTTTTCTACTTTTATTAAAATGATTAGAATTAATATTAATAAAGGTTCTTGTGAAAATGGTATTTAACTAGACGTCTACCCTTCCAGGTTTACTTAAAAATAAATTTGAGCCAAAATGTCACAGTGGGCAGTATGAGAAGTACTGCATCTTTTGAGGTTTCCTGGGGCTTTGTGTCACAGCAAAGTATCCTGGAAGTGTTGAGAGTTATAAAAGTGGAAAAACTTAGATTTTTCTTTAAGAGTGAGAAGCTCTTTGTTAGAAAGCAGAAAACTTTTAATTGTTTTCCCCCTAAGGGATTCTGTAGTCAAACTTAATTAAATGCCTTGCAAGATCTCAAATAAAAGCCTTATGTTTGGTGGTAGTGAACAACACACACAAGCCTGTGTACTTTTGTTGTTCTCACTATAGGAAAGTAGTTTTGAAGAATAGGACTGACTTTTAATGTTCAGATTAGGAAGGGGGAAAGTTTTGTTCTGAAGCTGAGTGTGAGAATAGGTGCCAGGGGGATGAACCAGACCCTCTGGCAGTGGGTGAAGAACACTTATTTTTCTGTTTTCTACTTCTGGCAGTTGGAGTAAACTAGTCAGATGCTTGTGCTGGAATCCAGTTAATTTCTTAAATCAGTTACCACAAAACATTGTTTTTTAACTAATGCCTAGATCTTTTGTTTAATTCACCAGCTGATTTAAATTGTTCAATAGTCTTAACATAGCCCTGAGGCTACTGCTTCATGGCAGTTGTGACTTCTTCCTATGCTGGAATGCATTGCAGTCCTAGTACATTCTAAAAATAATTGTTCAGATGGTGCTGTTTAAGTACATACTTATGTAGTGAGCCGTTTTCACTGGACTTTCTGCAATTGGCTTTCTGTTGGATGGCTTTTTAATATCTTATTTTGTTTGAGTATCAAACTTGTTTGTCTTGCTGCTTCTGTGGTTATTAAGTGCTGAATTTATAATCTGGTATTTTTAGAGAACTGATAGTCAGATGCATGTGTTAAACTGTGCAACCACAGTAACACTTGTGAACTTCGAAGTTTAAAGAGAAATCGGGTTAACTCTGATGTATCAAATGCAATCCTGTGTGGAAATATGTATGTGGTGAACCTAAAATTGAGTAGTTGTTACAGGTTTAGACATGAACTCTGTACTGAAAAGGAGTAATTTAGAAGTTAATTAATAGCTGAAGATCTGTGGGTCTCAGAAATGAATTCTAACATCTGTGACTAGAGTTTTGAGCCAGCAGGGCTTTTAGTTGTAAATACCTGTTTTTCTGACTTCTAGTCCATTTAAGGTCTGATACCGTTTGTGCCTGAATACTTGCCTCAGCCACAGTTTTTCGTCATTTTGTTCTGTAAGGTAAATTTAGGACTCTCAAATATGAAACAGGCACTGAGAACTGTTTATTTTACTGTCTCAGTTTCTAAAATGGCTTTACTCCTCCCCATCACAATTAGGAAACAAAAACACCAAAACAAAACTAAAAAGCCTGTTGCAGTTCTACAGTCAGTATTTTGATACTTGTCTATCACCATTGTGTTAGCATGTTTGTCATGCTTTGAGTTTTACAGTTGGAATCCTGGGTTCTTGATACATCATTAGAGCAATAACTCCTGCCTTTGTGTTATTAAAGAATAAAGATGTCTGAAACAATTTTCTTCTTGTTTATATTGTACTTGCTATAATTGTATGAGTATTGAGTGACTCTTCTGACAAACTCCAGAATGACAGGAAACATGGAAAAACACTGTACGATTTCAGAGGTTTTTAATGCCTGGTAGTAATAGAATTTTGAAAAACAGGCATATAGCGTTCCAGTTTTTCCTCTTTCTATTCTCTTTAAGATTTCCTTGAGCATTTGAGCTACCTAACTCAATGTAATCCTTAGTATCTTCTTGACCAGATACCAGCTCCTTCTAATTGTTTTGTAGCTGGTCAATAAAATCCTGGCTTTTGCCACTGTTTTTCGTGTCGCAGTAGAGCTATCTTGTTTAACCTGAAAGTTTTGCTTTCTTCTTTCCACCTTCTGTCCACCCCCTGTGGCTTGTGCTGCAGCTCTTTTTCTGTTACAGGATGCTTTGAGAGTGAGGAAGTATTCTGTAAAGACCAGGAAATATGGGGGAAAATCTTGCTGATGATGCTACATCAGCCAGAGCTAAACTAGTCATTTGTGTGACAGATACTTTGTCAGTTTAGTTTGGGGAGGGGAGATGTATAAAAAAGTGTTCTTTTTGTAAAGCAGAAAATGATTTTGATTTTATAACCAAATGAGACTAAAGAGCGTAGGTTCTGGGGTTTCTATTCCCTTGCTTTACACTGAGGAGGTGGGTAACAAAACAAGAACAATTTTCTGCAAGCCAGACTGGTTCCATCTGCAGTTGTGTACTGTAAGTTGGATTTCACTCTTTCGGCCCTGTTTGCAGGACATTGGGATTTGAGCCAGGTAGCTGTGTCAAAAATATTTTTTGAGATTTTTTTTGATTGAGAAAAGTAGATTCATACCTTGGTTTATCAGACTTGAAAGAATCCTTGATTCTTGAAAGAATGGAAGTGATTTAGGGGTAAGTTTAGAAAAAGTGTTTTTAATTGAAAGCTGGAAAAAGGCATTTTCTGAAAGCAGTGGTGACAGGTGGTTGAACCCATCCAGTTTTGTTTGTTTGCATGGACTTTACGAAGAACTGGCGGCTGCACGGCTCCTAGGACAGGTCCGTAAGTTGATGTCAGCCACATGAGGTGAGTTGGTGGGTTGTTGCAGGAATTGTTGTGTTTTGCCACTTAAGCTGGGTTGTCAGTTTTAAACACCATATTAAGTTTGTGGGTTTTTTTGCTGGTGACAGTGACACTTCCTTGATCACTTGCTGGTGCTTTTTTTAAGAATATGAATTCACTGTTCTCATGAACTGTCCTGTATCGTATTGTTTTGTTTCCTTGAGCGCTCTCACATGAGTGGCTTTCCTTTGATTTCTCCCTGGTAGAAACTGGTGTTTCTTGCTTTTTCCATGTATTGAAGAAGTGGAGGTCAGGAAAAAATGTGTGGGTTTTAAGCTGGTCTTACAGAACAGTAAGTGAAGAAATCGTACCTTGCACAAACGGGTATCGCTTGTATGGAGGCAAAATGATACTTCTTTTTATCCTGAGAGAGGGTTGTAGGAGGTTGCACAAACAGAGGGGCATATGGCTTGCAGTGGTTTTCTCCTTGGTAACTGCTTCAAAAATTTTAACCTTACCAGTATCTGCTCTCATATTGCCAAACCCAGGTTAAGATCTAACCTGTAATTCTGAAGGAAATAGCTTTTGAATAAATAACTTCTGTGGTTATAAATGGATTTAATGAAATCATAATTGACCTTTAAAGATAGAAATGTGTTTATATAGATTTTCCCAAACTATAGCTTTGTCCTGACTTGAACTGAGGTTTCTTCATCAGATGGAATTACTTTAGAGCCCACATTAAAGCATCTTTATCCATTTGGATGTTTCAGAGGAGTTTCCACACACCTGCTGCTGACGTGTGTTTAGAACTTTTCTAGATAGTAAAATATGAAGTATTCTTTTAATGGGTTTCTCGTCTCTGGTAGTACTTTGTATTAGATGAGAAAGCATGAAAATTTGATTTGCAGAATCTGTGTGTGTATATAAGTGATGGAAAGATGAAATCAGACTGTCAGAGTGAATGAAGAACAGCTGACATCATCACAGCTGCTGTGTGCAGATGAAATGTTCCTGGGTGACTTCAGGATTACAGTGAACTTGAAGCTTAGTTGGATACTGGAACAACACAGGAATTGGACTAACAAGTAGCCAGCTAATGTAGGAACTCTTCCTTAACAGGCAGTGGACTTGACAGAAAATCACTTGAAGCAGCTAAGCCTGTTTTCCTCCTATAAGCAATGAGAGTAGAAAAGTCTGGACTCATATATTTCTAGCTAGTGTAGTTAGGTTCTCTGGTGTATAATAAAGTATAAGTGCTGACTTGAAGCTTTATTATGCCTTGGGCACTGGTTATGTTTATTGCCTAATGGTGTCTAAAACCTGAGTTAAAGTTGCAACTTTTTTTAAGGGGAAGGTAGGGTCAAGTTAGAAGAGCTTCTGGACTAGTCCAGTTGTTCTTGTGTAGCTTTTTAAGACCTTGTATATCTTTGGCAACTGCAACGCTGTTGCAGCTGCTTGAAATTAGAAACAGGTTAAAAAAATTAGCAGGAACGTAGGAGTAGGGACATTTAAAGAAAAAAACTTGTATTAGTTTCTTTCCTAAGAAATTAAGAGTGGTGGTAGAAATGACGATGTGCTACAACAAACTTTTCAGCTATTTATATGTTAGTCTCTGCTCAGTTTTACCTTTCTAGTATCCTAGAATACGACTAATAGTTTTTGTAAAATGCTTAATTGATTTCTGAACTTTGTAAGCAGTATTTACTAAGCACACAAAGTGATTTTCTTAAGCATTTAGGGAACAGCAGTGCTTTCTTCTGCTGGGTATTATATTGAGGATGTTCCAAGAAGTGATTTCTGTATTGATACTTTTGTTCCCTTTATACTTGTCCAAGTGATATCTTGTAAGTATCTGTTCACTTGTATTAGTGCTAAATTTTCTCAGGTTTTTTTTTAGCTGTTTTTCCCTATGCTTGCATCTGCTCTGAAGAGTTTTCCCATCTATCCTTTTTGAATGAGTATGCTAGTCAGGTCTCTGATAGTTGCTTTTTAACTAGCTCAGAACTGTTGTTTTTTTTTATAAAGCAGTTTTGCAAATGAAAATGATGGTCAGTAATGCTACATTTGTTCAGAGAATAGATGTTTAAGAAAAATCAAGAAAACTTTTGTCCGTGTGTCAGTCCTCACATTGTTGTCCAAAAATACCTACTACTTGAAAGACCTGACACTATCTCCACTGCTAGCTGTCAAGCCAGTGCTTCCAGTGTGGCAGTACTGAAGCTATGGAGTATTTTGCTTGTCTCTCCAGGTAACCCTAACACCCAACTTCCTGCTTGTAGTTGAACTGAAATTACTACTTCAAATTAATTTTCTCCCTCCCTCAAAGACTCTTTAAAAACTGTAATTTTGATGACAGTGTAATAATGATACAAAAGGCTCTCTGTGCTCCTTGCTCCTTCTTTATGAATTTGCCAGTTCAACATTTTTCTATGGGCTTTAGTGCCACGTATGAATGGATGACATAAATCTCAGCTCTTCTCTTGCCTTTGCACTTAAGCAGTGAATGGTTTGTATTGCCACATTCTGTCACCCTGAAATACCATCTGCTTTGTGTCCCTCTTTAGGAGCCTGCTGTTTTAAAATCTGGCTGGCTTTGTGATTCTGTATACGTTCTAAAGAAATTCTCCTTTCTGCCTTCCTGTTAACACCAAAGTACATGCAAGATGTTATGGCTTGACTAGCTGTTCCTCCTTGATTCTTTGCACAGAATGCAGAATTGGGTGGGAGACACTTGAGAATCACATTGTGTAATCCTTTGGTTTAGTGAATAGTCTTACCAGTTTGATTGGCATGTGATACTCAGTTATTCTCAGGTCACTACTTCTTGGAACTTTGTTTTTATGTGGACTGCGCTGGAATAAATCACTGGCTTTCTGCAAGGCAGGTGTTCTTGTTGCCTGAAGGAATTTTTTTCTGCACCAGCTAAGAGAAAATACAATAGAACTGCCAGAGCCCTGTACTTGTTCTCCTCTTCTTCGCTCCTGTGTTTGATCATTAATTTCTGGTACAATGAAGAGATTTTATTTACTTAGCAAACTCCACCTATCATTTGGAGAATCCGTGCAGATTAGATAAGCAGGGAAAATTAATTGCTTTCAATATGATCCATAACATAATTTAGAAAGTACACTAATACCAGTAAAGCCTTGCCCTGTATCAAAATACAGGAATTTACCTTTTAACCTAAAATTACAGTGACTGTAATGTGCTATGAATGCTCTTTCCATCTACCCCCTCAAATCTGAACTCAGCTTAGTCTGTATAAAATTCACGATTTAATTCTTTTCTTCTTTTTCTCTCTATGCCAAGAAGGAGACTGCTTCTTAAAGGACTGGATGGTGTTTCAGAACAGACATAACTGATGTGGTTCATAAGGCAAAGGTTTTTATGTACACCCCAAGTGAATGTCAATTCCTCATTTGCGCCTGAAGTTGAAAATTGTTCCCTCAAAATCCTGACTTAAACACAGTCTATCATACAAGGATTTTGGTGTGACAGAAATACCAGTAAGGTAGAGTTTTGGCACCTGTAGTATAAAGTATGGTGTAATACGTGATGCAACATTTCTTTTCACCGTGATACAAAAAAGTTTTCTTCGGAGACTGGGGATTGTACCCTGTTGGGGATTTTTTTTCCTCACAACTTGAAGTGTTTTAGAAAGGAATAATTTGTACTTGTGAATAGTGTGAAGCTTTGTTAGTGAAGACCACCAATTTTTAATGAGCCCTCTGCCCTTGTTGCCTAGTTGCTGTCTTACTGCACTGACCTTATTTTTTATACTATGTTTTTACTACATTTTTACTATGTGTGTAGTAGTGTCATCTTTGTCTAAAGACAATAGAAGGTGGGGGTTTTTTGTTAAATATTTAAATGTTTATATGGTATTTTTTACTGTGCTGTTAGTGACAGCTTCAGCTGTGAGCTTGTTAGCCTTTTGCTAAATGAAATTATTCTTACAGGTCTGAGAAATAGATGTGTATTTTTAGTGTTTTATATAAATTGCTGTGCTCTTGTATATAGAAGAAAAGTGGTAAATTAAATACAGCTGTCTTATTAAAGAATTGCTTCATGGCACTAGGCACTCATACTGACCTTTAAAATGAAAGCTAAACCCAAAATAAGCTCAAACTAAAGCAACTAACATGACTGCTTGCAAAAAGCAGACTAAGATAATGAGTTCTGTGAGGATTCTGGGGGAAGCAATTCCACTGGTCATAAGGAGGTTGGGTTAAGGATGCAGATGACTGCTTTTAAAGTGAGATCATTCAGTGAGATGGGATATCGTTTTTTTCAGCTTCAAACTCATTACTTTTGGTATCTTTTTTAGTGCTTAGTAAGTTGACAACATGAATTTGTGTTGACTCCAAGCTCTTGCGGCCTGTAAAAGTCTGTTGAAGTATTGGGTCTGTTTTGTCTGTGCAAATGGGATTATATGTCTGTACCTAAACGGATTCATAGCTGTGCCTATGTATTTCTGCAGCTAGAAAGAACATGGTTGGTGTGGAATATAATTTTTGTAAACAGCTTTGAGAATTCAGAACTTCTGTTTCTTCCTTTTGTCTTTAAAGACCACCAAACACCGCATCTAAACATTAAGTAGATAAGGACTTTAAAATAACTTTCCCCCCAGCCTTTCAAAGTTGTATTATTATACTACATTTATCTAGTTTTTGATGATTCTGGATTAATGTGTAATCAAAGAGGTTTGTCCCCACAAGGAGCAGTGATCAGTCACTGCAGCAGTGGTGCTCCTCTGTCACTAGATAGGGCTGTGGAAGCTTTTTTGCCCATCTGTTACTTCTATGTGCTGCTTTTTTGACTTGACCTGAATGCTCTTGCCCTGTAAGGGCAGTGAGGTTTAAATGCTGAGCACAGACTGATTAACGAGGCATTAAGTCAGTTAATTCTTTCATTTTTAAATAAAGTATTAACATGGTTTTGATGGTCACTGATGTGCACTATAAGTTGAAGAGACTGCTTATGTAAGCAGTGTGGATTTCTAAACTGTTTGTGGTGTTTGGTGGTTTTAGTTCTCAGTCTTAAACTGTGGAGTTTAAAGAAGTTGCTGAATCTGCTTGTTCATGGTAACTGTTGCAGTAATGAACACGTATGTCACTAACTTGTTGAAAGATGGAGGCTGTAAATGAATTTGAGTGTGCAAGCCCGGTTCAGAACAAGTATTTGCAAATGTGGTTTTTAGGAGGGATTTTCCTGTTTTATAAAACAACGCCAGACTTACTTAGCAAGAGGTGGCTTTGCCACTCCTATGGCTTAGTACCTGAGTGCTAGCTCAGTGAAACTTGAAATAAACTGGGCTAGGGCTTGAGGAAGGTGGGAATCATGTCCTCTATACGGTACTGAAATAGCATGATCTGCAACTTAATGTTTCCATACTTTCTAAACTTCAGATATGGTGAACTTTGAGTATTTCTCAGTTCCAACCATAGCAGTATGTAAGATTAAGACCAAAGGTCCTGTTGGAGGGCAAAAAAATTTAAATCCCTATGCTTTAGAAGTAGATTCAAATGCTGAAGAGCATGAACAGAAGATTTGTATTTTGAGCATATGGTTTTGAGTCCTGAGGCCATCTATAAAACGATTTTTCATAAAAAGAATTTCCATTCATCTAAGAATTCAAGATAATTCATTTAATAGCACTCTTAGTTTCATGGAATTGTAGAATATCCTAAGTTGGAAGTGACCCACAAGGATCTTTGATGCTTTGTGGGGAAAACATAAGAATTCTGAATGGCATTAACAGAGGACTTGTTTCTGCAGGGTAACCTCCTTGAGAGGTGGCTACTGAGTTTTCATGGAGATGTTGTGGTCCTTACAGATAGACAGGTACTGTCTAACACTGTTACCAAGTTGTGATAGCTTAACCTCTTGGGAGTCTTAATTTTGATTTGTGCTGTTGTGAGTTGATGTACCCTTGCAGGACATGCTGGTATTTCTGGTTGACATAGTCGCCTGTTGTCTTTGTCTTGCACATTATGGGGTACCTTCTGACTCTCAACATGTGCTTAATTAGCATTGCTGTTGCTCGGAGGGGTGACAGTGCATAGGACAGTGCTTTTTCCCCCAAATGCTGTGCTAAGCAGTCCTGCTAGTGCTGTTTAATGGGTCTGTTCTAACATCTCACCTGCAGATCTGGGGCATATTAGGAAGTTTTGGATTATACTAATCCTGTTAGTTACGTATGTTAGAATAGATGTTGTGGTTGGTGCATGTGTAGGAAGAAGGAAGACACAGACTTCAGGAGAGGCTGAGAGTTCCTGGGAACTGTTAACAGTTGTGTAAGACTTGGTACAGTAAACACAAGTACTCCAGGTTTATCTTGGCACCCCCTCCAGCTGTGTATCTGTTGTGTGAAAGGCCATTAATCATGTTTCTGGATGAATAAGATAGAGAAGTTTGTTGCTTGCAGATGGTGCTTCACATGCAGAAATTAGTGATTTCTGCTTATACAGATACATGGCAATGGTACAGAGACTGGTTTTAGCTTTTGAATTGTGCAAACATACATCTGTGGTTGGAGTTCTTGGTTCCTAGAGCTTTTTTGATGTTATGTAGACCAAATGAAAGGTCTTAGCAGCTTAGTTGTTACAATAAAGGAATCAGAATTTACTGAAGTAATTTACTAGTGCTGTCTTGTTGACTGCCTTTTAAAATAGGATTGAAAGTGCAAGTATAGGAAATAGTGTTTGAGCCATGAAGACTTTGTTTTCCTTCCATCACATGTATACTTTGACTAAGTGCCACACTAATAATTTTACATGGAAAGAGAGTCTGCACAAAGAATAGTTAAAATAATGTTGATAAAACAGACACTTGATGGTGATGTCAATTTCCTCTGTAATCTGAGTGTTGAAACCTCAGCAGTTTGAGGATTTTAAAATTTGTGTTTCTCTGATCATCATCATCATCATTATGGAAAGTGACATAATTCTTTTATTACTATAATATTTCCCTCTGAGGATTTTAGGCCATGTGTAACTATTACTTATATGTAAAGATAACTTCTTGAAAGGTCTCTCTTTGCGCCTTCATGTTATTGTCACTCTGATACCCAAGTTCTAGCATAATTGGATGTGTCAGGGCTTGGCATTAATTTTGGTCTAATTTGTTGTTTTGGTAATGGTATTAAACTGGTACAAATTTGATACTCTCACATTCAAATTCTGAAATTATTCTAGTCTATGGGTACATGAGTATTCTCCATTGACACTGATGGTGGGAGCTTTGTTTCCATTCTCTTTTATTGTTATATTGAAATATAATGTGGGTTTATGATAGGATTTAAAAACCCATGACTGTTAATCTGAGTAGGCATATATAATGTACTTAAAATATTGTCTGTCTTGTATCACTTCCTTCTGACTCTCCCTGGAAAAATTCAAAGGTGTAGTCTCTAGAATACATCACATTTTAACCCAGAGACAGAGTTGATGTGTAGTCCATTATCTACAGAGGCTTCAGGCCTGTATGATGACAGGTAATGCCATTATATAGGTACTGAATGTGTAGTGTTTTATAAAACTGTTTAACTTGAGGAAGCCATTATTCTACTTGGAATGTGTTTTTACTAATGGGGTGCATGTTAAGTAGACATTGCAGAGCTGGAGAGGTAGGGAGTTGTCCTTTCTCTTCAGCCTTACTCTTTCTAATTCTTGCTGTTAGCCAGAATTGTAAGAGAATTGCTTTGGAAGTTTTTCTTTTTAAAAGGGTAGCAATACTCTTCCGTTTTGAAAACCCACTTCCACTTGGTGGGTAGGACATTGTTCTTGCCACTTCTTCCTCCCTCTGTCCCAGCTGTTGTAATGTTGACTTTGCAAGCAAACTGAAACTTCCTCTCTCATGTTTAATATAGAAAAGAGATTCTCTGTCCTAGAACCTCCACAAACTATGCTAAGAGGTCAGTGTTTTTGCAAGAGCAGATTAAATCCATTGTCTATTCTCTTGTGTGAGAATTTTTGCACTTACGTCTTGTGTTGAGCTTTAGGCTGCAAACAGTGATGCCACAGCTTCCCTGGTAATAGTGCAGGTGGGAAATCAATAATGATGAGGGAAAGATCAAACCAAAAAATAAGGCAGTTTATGTTAAGAATGTCTGGTATAACCTAAGCATATGGTTGTGTGGGTGGCCGTAGACTTTTTGAAGCTCCATACTTAGAAAACCTGCCTAACTAATATTTGGATGATTCTCTAGCTAGTAGAGCATTCAATTCCAGACACTTGGTAATCAGAATTTTTGTAGTCACACCCACCGCTCCAAATTCCTGTCATTCATCTGTCTATTTTAAATGTGTCTCTTGTGGAGTAGTTCTAAAATTACCCACTGTTTTGACCTGACAAACAGGAATATGTGAGCTCCTCCTGCTGCTGTTCAGCTGGTGTATGGCTGCTTACCCCATTCAAGTGAGATGAGGCTTCTGTGTGGAAGAATGGGGCATTCAAAATTATATGCTGACTCTTGCTGTATGTTTGACCTTTCCATAGCGGTGACAGACAGGGCTTCAGCTCATCACTGCAGTGTTGAGAGTGCCACTTGCTGAAATTCAGCCTTTACAAACTTGCTCCCATACAAGAACCTGCTTTGCTTGCCCTCAGTGGGCTTGCCCAGCCACGCTCCCTTGCTCAGATTGTCTGGCCAAGCTCCTTGCTCCCTTAGAATATGAATTTTTGTAGAATGTTTTGTACAAGGCAGTGAGCCATTTAACAGTGAGACTTTGGGAGGGGGGTGTGAAGAGTAATTCAGTAACAGTAGCTCTTTTGCCAGATTGTAAATTATGTAATTGGGATCAAATAGTTTGGAAGTAGTGTTGTTTTGGTGCAAATAAAATTTTTTGTTTTCTGAGAAAATGGAAAGGAAGAGGGATTTGAAAAAGCTACCTCGTGTACTGGCAAAGGAGAACACAGGCTTACTGGAGGAGGCAGTGGAAGAGGGCACCCTTTTACTTGTAACATAAGAAACCCAGCCCTGGTTCCTCTTTGTCTGTTCCTCTTCCATTTTCTGATTAATTGTTTTCCTTCTAACTAATTCTCTCTTTCTGTACATGAACAGATTTACATTTTGCAGCTACTGTAACCACTAGGTAAGGACAGATGAGTTTGCTCACCTTCTAGGCATAAAATGGTATTTAATGAATTCCAGATAATGTCTACAGTTCTAGTTCTGCCTTGCTGAGCTGCTGTCTAATTAAAACTTCAGATTTCCTGTCATCTTCTGTATAACCCAAACCTCCCATATTTTTTAATCTCTTTGCAGTTCAAATTTCTTAAATATTAGTGGTGAATGAGTTTTGTCATCAAGTGATTTGGGTAATTTATCAAACATTTAAGAAAATCTGTTCAGTGTTAGGTGTGTAATTCTTGGAATTGTGAACTGAGTTCAAAGTCATCTGTTTGCTGATAGACAGTGCTATGCAAATACTGTATGGTAGATCATCCAGTTGCTTAGCAATAACATTAACAGTCATGAGTGTTTATAAAGCAAATATAATACGATATGGTCAACAAGGTATGTGGTGCTTTTTGTATTAGTTAAGTGTCCTGATAACTGTTGGAAAACGTTTATTAGGATTACACATGAGCAAGCACCTGATACTTAAGAGCAACAACTTGAGTAAGTAAATCTGAGCAAGCACCTGACACTTAAGAGCAACAACTTAAGTAAATCTGATAAATGATATGCCTGTGTTTTTTAATCTAAACCCCCACAATTTAAAACAAGTGGTGAACATGATGATTTTCCAAATACTCTAGCTTTGAACTTTGAAATGTTATTTTCTTGGCTTTGATAAATATTCTTGTAATGAGTTTGGATGTTCACCCTGGAAATATTAAGGATGATAGGTTATGTGATTAAAAGGCTTGTCTCTGAGGGCACAGCAAAGTCCTCAGGCACAGCAGCAGGCAAGGGAACCTGGTAACCTCACAGAGAAATGAGCCCCCTGACCTAGCCCCTGCCAGGGCTGTCACTGGAGATTCAGGGACCTGGGTGACAACCACTTGAGAAAATGGAGGTCAGCTTGCAGATTGGGAAGGGGGATAGATGCAGGTAAGAACATCTTGGAATTGTACACAAGTCAGAATGGGATGCTTAGCGAGGAACAAGGTCAGAGAAAGGAGGGATCAGGGTAATTTTGTGGGGAATGAGTAATGGAAAGATAGAGGGGCAGAGGGAGCTGGTTGTGTGTAAGCAGGTGGCTGGTCAGTATGTTTGTGTGGCCGTGCCTTGTTCTCATCAGTGCCGTCTCATTGAACTAGTTGTTTTATTGGGTAAGGGGCTCCATACTGTGTGTGCCTGTGGGGATCTCAGTGCCAGCATGGGTCACAAGGGCCCACGTGGTGGGGTCAGGCGAGGGTGCGTGCGTGGGGTGCCATCAACGGGGTCCATGAAGCGGGAGAGGGAGTAGGAGAAGAGACTTGGGAGTGGCCATGAGGTACAGAAAAAACACGTGTGCCATCTGCACGTGACAGCTGGAGGAGTTGGCTACTGGAGGAGCTGGGAGTCCAGGCCAAGTGCTGCAGAGACGCTGGGGTCTGGCTGAGGCCCCCGTTGGTGTGCGTTTGTGCACGCAGTAACGGGAGGCAAAAGGCTCTGGGGACCAGCTGCTGGGTACAGGGTCCAAGGCCAGATCCCAGGGAGCTCTGTAATGAGCATCTGCAGGTTTGTGAGGGGATGTGCGTACCAGCACCTGGAGTGGGGCCGCAGGGCGCTGGTAGCTGGGCAGACCCCAGCTGCTGGGCAGACTGAGGGCTGAGGCCTGTCACAGGGCCGGTTACGTTGTGTGTGCGCGCGCACATCCATCCTCTCCTGGTGGACTTTCACCCTGGTCCGCGAGGAGCAGGAGGAGGATATTGGTGCTGGTTGTATTTACCCAAGTGCTGAGCTTGCTGTGCTGCCAGCCGTGTGTGTGCTGTGCACGTGTTTCTGTGCATGCCCTGGGAACGTGTGCTCAGCCTCACTACAGGGCCAGACCTGGGGCAGGGAGTCGGGGCTGCCTCGCCTCTGTTGGGCTGCTGGATTTGGCAGCTGCTAATGAGGCGGTGTGGGTCTCAGAAGAGATGCTGAGGCTCTTTGAAAAGCCTCCTTATTAAAGCTCTAACTGAATAACTGAGATAATTTACTGCAGGAGATACTGATTCCAGTTTTCAAATATACTGTGCTGATAAAATGTGTAAGAGAAATTCTAGTATAATGGGAAAGAATTTCAATGTACAGACTTGTAGATGCAGGGACTGTCAGAAAATCAGATGTCTGAGATGACATCATTTATAACTAACTTTGAGCATATATAATTTAGAAGATAAAATCTAGTTTAAAATACAACTGTTAAGTGGGCATATGGTGTTGGACAGCATTGTTGCCCTGCTAGACCTCTACTAAGTTGATTTTCAGACTGTTAATGAAATCTTTTTGGTAGCATATCGTCATCTATTTATTACCATTGCACTTTGTTTTGCGACAACGTAGGCAAATTCAGGGTCCTAAATCTGACCTTGAAATCTTTTCCATGCATGTGTACCTTAAAGCAAAATCCATACAAGCAGCTTGTAATTAAGTGTCTCCTGTTTCTGGGTTAGTTCTCTATTTTGATTTAATAGAGGTTGCAAATCATATTAAGGCTGTAATAAGTTTCTCTGCAATGATGTAAAGAACTTCATCTGACTAAAAGGCACAATTCGTAAAACTTGTTATATACTTAAACTGATACTTAGTAATTTTGTCTAAACTTATCCAAGTTGATAGTTTTTAAGAAATACTTTGAACTTTCTCAGCCACCTGTTTGGCTGGAGGAAAGAGCTACCAGTCAAAACAAAAACTCCAACAACCCTGATACAGATAACCAGGAAAAGTGAAAAGCTACTTGAACTTTTAAAAATCATAAGAATAAATGTTTGGTGCTGTTATGCTCTGTGGAGCTTCAGATGCTCTGCTGTAAGGCTGTTTCAAAATGTTACAGACACCGTGTAAATAGGTTGCTTGTATGTTCAGCCATATTATTGTACCCGGTACAGAGACACCTGTCACCTTTTTTATTTATTTTGTTTTTAAAATGAGGTCAGGCCTTTGAAGAAGCTCACATTAGACATTTGGCGTCATTCTAAGGTCTCATCTATTTTAAAGCAACTGATGTAGGGGAAAAATGAGGAATGGTTTGCTTCATACAAAGTACATACTGGTAAAAAATGGGAATGGCTTGTGCTATTTGGGGAACAGTATGTAGCCCAGTGACTGAAGGCTGATGTAACGCGGTAGAAAAGGGAGTTAAAGGTCTCTGATATCTTAATGTGAAGTAAGTTAATGCAGTATATAGAAGTTTATGGGGTTACTGAATCTGGAAAGAATGATTTAATTTAAAATATGTAGGTTGGAATGCCTACATCATGAGGATGGAAGAAACGGTCCTCTGCTGAACTTAAAAGAAAGTAATTTAGACTGAGTTTTTGAAACTAGAAGTGCTTTATCTTTACTGTAAGTAAAAAAACCAAACAAACAGATATTAATTTCAGCAGAGGAATCTTTTGGAAAGAACATGTTATGCAAACCAAGTTTCCAAGGAGTCTGTAGACAAAACAGACTTTAAGACCTGATATGCAAAATGAATTGTGTTCTCTTGCAATTATTGGTGGAGGTATGCATCTATTATCAATAAACCAGTGTAGAGGGTTATATATTCATCCTTGAATAAAGCCTTGTGTGAGGGTTCATAAAGATTGACAGTCAGCCCTGTGTGACACCAGTGTATTGGAAACAAGATTTTGCAGTTCAGATGACCTTTAATGTTCTGGATCTGGCTGTGGAATACGGGTCAGATCTTTGAGAGCTGTGGGAATGTCTGAGTTCTGGACAACAATGAACTGATGAAATTATTGTGGTGCCTGGTTTTGGTTTTTGTTTGTTTGCTGAGGATCATAATGGGCACATGTTCTTTCAGTCTTTGTGCATTCTTCCGCTATGGGTACATGGCGCTTTTTATTTGTGTTTCATTTCCTGGCTCACTTAGCAGGTGACTTCCTGCGATGTCTCCTGCTCATCACTGGCAACTGAATACTGTGGCTCCATTATAGGATTAAAACTTTGATTCAGAAGTCATTAGCTTCATCTTCTTTGACCACCAAGTACTGAAATAAATGTTTTCCATTTTATATTCTGTAGGCTTCTGCAAGATACAACTTGACTTCTAAAGCGTGTTAGTGTTTAATAAAAAAGGGTAGGTCCCTTACCTGAATACTTAGATAAGGACTTTTTTTTTTTGTCTGTGTAGTGTCTGCTTTCTGATTAGTCACTTTAAAATGCAAAACATTGGGGTATGGGAACAAATGTCTGCAGTGATTCTGGATTCAGTTTCATGGTAATATTTTCCCTTCTGCTTGTTAACATAGTTGCATGCCTATTCCTGCCTTCACTGATCTTATAAAGCCATTGGTTCTTTCCTATTCTTGCTTGCCAAAAAGTCTTAAGCTAAATTAGTTGATGAAAATATCTGTATTTTACTGATGCTGAGTCAGAAGTGTTTATTTAAAGATGATGAATTCAGTAATCATCAAACCATGTTTAAATCATCAGGAATGCTAATTATAGATCGTCCAGCCTATATTTCTGAAACCCTTAATGACTTGAAGCCCAAATCCTTCTTGCTTAAGTTAATAAATGCATTTATTTCAGTTGGAAATAGGTGACTGTAATTCACAAAAGATAAAAGTAGTAATTATCAAGATGAAAACATAAAACTTCTTTCCCATGACATGGAGGGGAGAGAAGCTGAATGAGGGTTTTCCACACCCTTTAGGATAAGAAAGGAATAAAAATATTTTGAGATTCTTTTAAGCTATATGTGTAATTTGATGATTTTGTGTCGATGATGCTTTCCTGTGTTTTAGTATATTTTGAATATTTATTCTGCCTTTCTGACTGGTATTTTCTTTCTTAATTCCTGTGTCCTTAATGCCCTTTGGCATTTTTATTAGCTAATATTTGAGGATCATACTGTTGATTGTGGCTAGTGTGTTTGAGAGTCAATCTGAGGAAGAAAACAAGTCTTCCATGAAGCCTTTACAGTTTATTTAGCACTGTGTTTCCACTAAGTATTTATAGTGGTAGTATCCCTTGATAGGTAGAGGAACATTGAAAGCTAATTCTGTGACACAGCTATTTTAGAGAAGAATGCAAAGTTGTCCTCTGTGTGCAGTTACTGAGGTAAAACTTGAGTCTAAATTGTTATCATTTAATTTTTGTCCATTACATGTAATCTGGAAATAGCCAGATTGTTGTGGCTGCCCTGTTTTTAATCTGGAAATTCCATATTCTTAATGATTGTGAAATGTAATGACATTGCATGCAGTCCTGCATGCTGATGTGAAGCAGTGCTGTTTTACTGAAAAAATAAGCCTTTTATATTTTCAGAGACCAAAATACCATTGTTTCTGGTTTTGCTTTTAAAATTGGTGAAACCCTGCGTACTTCCTAGTAAGGCTCTGTGATAAAAAGAAAGAAGAAGAAATATTTTAGTGTCTGACTAATTTAGGTGAAGAATCTTGTCCATAATTGTACCTTACCTGCTTTCAGAAAATGATCACCAGTTCTGGGGAAAATTTTTGTTTAGTTAAAGTCAGCTGAAAAATGATTCAGTGCAGCTTCCTAATAGGGAATCATTGAACTTAGTGGACCATTATGTATTATGCTAACTAACTATAAAATTAATGCAGAGCAGGCAGGTACAATTACTCTTACTTAAGCCACTGTTAGTGTGTCTGTAGTTGAGGTGTTTATGAATGTTATTTCTTCAAATTTTAAATAGAAATAGTGAGTCCGATGGGCTGTACTGGTACAAACAAGGCATTAGGTATTCTTGATTTTCCAAAGTGAAATGTTAAAAAAACAAAAAGCCACACTAAAAAACATGTTTCACTGTAGACAAGATGGATGTGTTTTAGGGGCTGGGGAAATTATTGCTGCTATGACTTTACTTTTTCAGTCTAAGACAGTGGCTTCAGGAGAAATGGTGTAGATGGCATGTGAGATCAAATAATGCTAAACTTGCAAAATTGTTTTTTCTGACAAATGGTATGGGAAATTCTATGCTGTTAATGAAGACAGATTCAATATGTAAGGTGGACTTAATTGCCGTGGATGATGTTACATGCTTTGTTAAACCTCTTTTTTCTGCACTAACCCACTCCTTCAAGTTTAGTTTTACACGGATGCATATAAAGGTAAGACTATCTGAAGATGGTTCAGGTTTCTGAAAGCTTTGGGAAAGAAGTGATTGTGACTCCCTTGGAAAGAATGTGTTTTATCAGAGGTTTTCTTTAAATTCTACCTAATTCAAGAGATCAAATATACACACAATTTCTGCTACCAAGTGTGAGCCTTCTCATTTAGTGTTGGGAAGAAAACAGGATTTTTATCTTGATGATGGGAAAAACTCAAGTCCCGGCACCTATTATCTAATTCTCTTCAGTGAGTTCCTGTTGTGTCAAATTACCCATGGTTTGTTACTTTTTTTCTTCCCCCCCCTTTTTTTTTTCCTGTGACCTGAATCTCTCAAAACTTTGTGACAGCAGGGGATTGTCACCTCATTAAACTTTTGTATGGCTTTGGAGCCAGGACAGTCAGTGTTTGAGAACAAATGAGTCTGAGCATCAGAAGAATGTTTTGTGCCTGTTTAGAGTCCCAGTTCATAACTGCCAAGTTTAGGCAACTGCTTATCTTTGGGCTATTCTTAACCTCAGCAAACATGTATTGCAAACATTTCCTGCATGTCTCTAACCTTGCTGCTAGAGCTCAGTCTGGAGTACAACTTTAAAAAGAAAAAGAAAGAAGAAAATTCCATCATAACTTTTTGACCATCAAGTTATTGGAAGAGTAGAAATATCAGTCTTTAACTGTTAGAAGTGATAGAAAGATGTGTTTACTCTTGGCATTCAGTGCAGACAAAGAGTAACTGGCTCTTAATAGACTTCAAGGACATTTAAAATTGTAGTTATGTAACACAGACATTTTGAGAATGATGTTAAATGGGATGATGTAAGGTTAAGATATGTCTCCAGTTCACTTAGTCTTCACATAACCTGCTTGCTTTTTTTCCCTCTCTCTTACAGACACAGGCAATGTTGATTTCTACATCTCTAATGCTTCTGTTCTCCTTTTCTGCTGTATTTTGCTTTTGAGTTCCCTAAGTGACTGTACAGAACTGGACCCACTGAGTTACTAATTAAATATGTATCTTTACCCTTTAACAAATAATGCTAATACTGGTTTAATTCTGGCAGCATTTGTCTAAACACTTGGATTTAAACAGTGATTCAGAGTGATAAATTATGAAGGAAACAGTCCCAAGATACACAGGTGATGATCTTTGTGGAAGTGGTCATTTGAGTATTTCTGAAGAGCACCAAAGCATATAAAACTTGTGCAGATTGATAGGCATGTTTTTAACTTAATTTAAGACCAAAGTATTTTAATTTTTGTCTGCTTTTTAAATTTTTTTGTGGTGTTTTGTCTATATATATGTATTACAGGTATGGCAATTTCAAAGTGGATTCTACTTGGCATGAATATTTTGGATGTCTTTTGGGGTTCTTTTTTAGATTGCATCTCTCTTGCCAGTTTGGATATGGCCTTCTTTCAGTGCTGTCTGCACCCCGGATCATGACATCACAGCTAATTACAACATAATTGTTTGTGACCGTTGGTTTTAAATATGTAATTGGATCTAATTAGCATGATCTGGTGACACAGTTACTGTGCTGAGTGCTTGAGGTTTCAGGGTGATTTGGCATTAGAACCTAGTCATATTTACATTTGCAAGGCAAAAGAGCAGGGTTTCATCTGGGACAGCGCTAGAAAACCTGTTCCCTTCTGTGTGACTGATGTATTTGGTGGTCTTTTCACTGTCATTTCTCTCTTTGATATCCCTCCCACCCTAGTTCAAATGCAATTTGGGCATTTATGAGAAAGTTTCATGTACTGAATTTCTTGCTCTTTGACTGCTGCCTTGATTACCCTTGCCAGTGGAAGTTAGAGGGAATGGGACTATCCTTGAAAACATCCATGAAGGAGGAGAGTTACCCTTTAATTTTTCAGGCTAATGTGATCTCTTATCTTAAACTGTCACAAGAAAATGAGTATGGCATACTAAAGGCTACTGCTTGTGGAGAGCTGAGATTCTGGTTTGGTCTTCAGCAAGGAGTTCAGAAACTAAACAGCTGAAGTAATTTTTAAAACATATAAGGTATGTTCTGACAAGTTGCCTGCTGGACTTTTCTAACTGTACTTTTGATGATCTGTACAGTTTTTCCTGGTTCTTGTATTCCAGAGCTAGTATATGTGTAGAACCTATAGTAAGAAATATTTGGTTAATTAAGAATACTTGCCCATTAGTATTCTTCCTGTGCATCCTGGCCAAGGTCCATTTTCAGAGATTTTTCTCATGAAGAAAACTCATTGCCTGCTTCACTTTTGTGTGAAGTAGACAGTGGAAAGAACTTGGCCACTTCAGGGAAACGAAGATAATTCTGTGAAATAATTGAATAAACATTGTTTTGATAATTACAAGTATACATATGGGTTTGATCAGATAACTTGTGGAGTCTACATGCTGTATTGAAACTACCATAGTAGACAAAACTCCAGGTTGGCACAGTAACAAAAGATTCAGACTGTTGTGTCAAATCCTGTTACGACAGTTGATTCAATACTAAATTTGGAAGAGTAGGTTGCATAAAGTACCTGTTTTTCATTGAGTTCACAATCTTGCAGGCACATCTTTTTCTGCAAAATACCATGTTCCATACCAGTGCATATGTAGGTAAGTCGGTGAGGGGGAAAGCGAGTTGGAGGAGTGCAAAAAAGTCAGTGCTTAATCCCTTTTTTTGTGATTACCTTTGCTGTTTCTTTATTCACTTGAGTTTCTGAACATATGGATCTTGATAAGTGAGTTGGAGTGATTGTTTAAGGTGAATTTAGATCTTTTTTGATGATGTTTTGTCTTAAAAGCTTTCACGCTGCTGGCCTAAGAAAACTAACAATAGTTTCCATTAATGCTTGACCTGGCAATGTGTATGTTCTGCCTCTTCAGAGGGAAGGCCAGTGTTACTAACAAAACAGTGCTGACATCACTTTTATACTAGTGATGGTTTTGGCAGTTGAAGAACAAGTCTTTGCCATGTTGGCTGATGCTCTGTTAAAACAAACAAACAAAAAAAAAAGGAAAAAAACCCAAAAAACAATACCTTCAAGTGTTTCTGTATTCATAAAAAGGAAAAACACTGAGCTGCATATTCACGAGCACTGAAAATGGTTGCACAGTGGTGTACGCTCTCTGTAAACTTCACATTTTTCATAAAGAAACACGAAGAACCCCATAAAACCTGATTTTTAAAAGTATGTTCTAGCATTAAAAAGTCTTGGAAATTAAGACTCTGAAATCCCTGTGTTCTGACATAAAGGCTCACTTGTATGCCTTGTGTACATGCACACACTTGTGTGTATTTTCTTAAGCTAGGTTCATCAAGGTCTTGTTTCTTGTGGTATCCCTGGGAACAGTGGCAGGATTTAAGTGCACAACATCTCACGGATTTAGTATTTGCTCAAAAGTAATCAACAGCTAGCAAAGTTGGACTAGGTTGGAGGTGAGAGTGCGATGACCCTTTGGCAGCTTCAGCTAAAACAACTCTTCGGGTTTTTATTTCCTGCTTGTATGCTGTGAGGCTGGTCCAGAGGATAGGAGTCTTTTCTCAATAAAGCCTCAGTGCTGCAGACAAGTACTTGTTGTAGACTGGCTGATGACCTCCAAGCAATAGGAAGGAGTTTTCAGGAAAACACCAGAGGGAATCTGGTAATCCAATTGATATAAGGATTGCTTCAGTCTGAGAAGTGACAATTGCTTTACAGTGGGAGAAAAAGAGATGTTTTCAGAAGTATATTGTCAACTCAGCCTTTGGAAAGGGGGAAAAAAATAGGTCTTTTACACATTATGCCTCCATAAATTGAAATAATGTTGGTTTTTTTCCTTTTCTCATTAAGTGTGGATTTTCTGGTGTCATACCAGTATCTTGCTACCCTTGTCTGTGGCTTTCTTGCTGATGAGAGAACTGAGGGGAGGGAGCCTATTGCTTTAGCTTGACTTGAGTTGGCAAGCGTGGTGTACTGCAGCCTGTCTGCTGTGGTGTTCTGCAGGTTACCTCTCCCAAGAAAAACATGGTGTGCTCAGTCTGATTCAGATCACTCTCTCTTTCTGCCTCCCTTCACAAGCAGGCTCCAGCAATCAAAGCTGTGCTGGCTTCCTGTATGTGCAGCACCAAGGAGATTTATCTGGGCTTCTCCTGCATGTACACAGTCTTAAATACTTACTTAGAGGGACAAACCAACACAGGTTTTGGCCCCAAGCCCTTTTTAGACCTGAAAGTGTAGTGAGTGACTGATGGATGCCCTGGGGAAGAGGCTGGTGGTGGGGTTGGTACCGTGTCCTGAAGGCGGTCAGTGAAATGAGTTGCTGGTGGAAACATGTCCCAGGGTAAATGTTCCCTTTGTCAGGATTGTGGTAGGAGCCTGTCCCTGTGAGCTTCCCCTCGGCACATTCTTTGTGCAGTGAGACTGTAGTAAAAGAAGGCTGCTCGATGGGGATGTATAAAGCAGTTGAAGGTGTGTGGCCCCGGCCTAGGGTGATGCACAGCAGCTGGGGACAGATGTGCCCAGCAAGTGCTGGTTTCCCGTATCCGGCTGTGCTCCACCATCATCCGTGAAACCGCTTTTCACTATCAGTCGGGTTTTGTCCGCTCTGTTGCTCTTACTTATATACCCAGCCTCTGTGTAAAAATGAGATATTTCTCTGCCTGTGCGTTCGCCCGTTATCGGTGCGGGTGAAGGCCAGATCGCTGCATCGTTGTGCCTCCGTTCGCAGGCTGTTTTCAGGGAGATAGAGCCGCTTTCTGTAGGAAGGAAGGAGGGCGGCTTGTGCTGCTGCATCCCGGTCTGTGTGCGTCGCTCCCCCGCGGGCTGTGTGTGTGTGTGTGTGTGTGTGTGTGTCACCTGCGGGCTGTGTGTGTGTGTGTGTGTGTGTGTGTGTCACCTGCGGACTCTGTGTGTGTGTGTGTGTGTGTGTCACCTGCGGGCTCTGT
>VZRZ01005792.1:600196-626730 GCA_013398175.1 Climacteris rufus
GGCGCGGGGCCGGCGGCGTGTCCCGCTCGGAGCGCGGCCGTGGCCGGCAGGTGGCGCGGCGGAGCCGCCTCCTCTCCTCTCCTCCAGCCCAGCCCAGCCCAGCGCAGCGCCGGGAGCGGCCGCGCTGTCCTTAAGTAACCGGTCCCGGGCGTCTGCAGGGAGCCGGCCCTAATGTACTCGGGGCAAAGCCGTGTCTGCGAGTCGGAAATGAAGCTGAATCCACATCTGTCCCAGCTGACAGTCGTTAACATTAGCGGGGAATGGGTCCGGGCGAGGGACAGTGACACCCCACAAGTATGCAGATTCTGATTGTGCATGATAGTTGTGAAATGGTACTCAGTAATTTAGGCAGAGCTTTCCACTGACCTTGTACATGGGTTTCTTGGGAGGATGGGGTTGATGGAAGTAGTTAATAGAATTAAGGTTGCTTTCTGCATTTGTGTATCATGGTGGCTATTCCACCTTCTTATAGATTGATTCTGTGGAATCCCTGTGTGGTATTTCCTATTTAAATTTCACCTGATTCGGCTTTTAACTTAAAAGATTTTAAGAGCTAGACTTTTGGGGAGAAGTTGTCACTAGGGCTTGGCTGACCTCTGCAAGCTAGCTGTGTGTCTGACCAGAGGAGCATCTGTCTGCTTCTCCAAGCCCATGGACCCCAAAAGGAGGGAAGCATCAAAGGAAAGGAAGGAAGAAAAAACTTCAAAGCTGTCAGGGCTGGGTGAGGTTCAGCTGAGTCTGCAGTGTCAGCAATGCAGTGTATTAGAATAAAGTTTGCTCAGGTATGGTACTCCCAAAGCATCTTTAATTATTGCTGTGGTTGAATAATTCCTGAATTGTATGAAGCTTGGGAGAAAAATAGTGAATGGCCTCTACCTGTATTTACACTTCATATCTTTCTTGAGTTCTCAGCTAATAAACATGGGAGGCTTTTCTGACTTAGCCTGACTATAACAGATAATTCCACGTATAAGGAGCCCTCCAGGGGCAGGGTTGGTGATGATAATGTTGAGCCTTCCTGCAGTGAATCTGGGGACTTTCTGGTTATGCAAGCAAGCATTATGCACTTCTAATTCCTCTTTTTGTGCACAGTGTGCTGTATGGGAAGTTTAAAAATCTGTGTCACCTCTTTGACTTTCCTCAAACGTTATGTACATGGCCATAAGGATGTCTTCTTGTTTTTATTTTGGGGGGATTTTGTTGGTTTTGGGTTTTTTTGTAGGTTTTTTTGTGTGTTTTTGTTGGGGTTTTTTTGTTTGTTTTTTTTTTTTTAAGTTGCATTGCTATTTTAGGTGCCTACTTGCAGTGCTGATATTAGTAGCAGCTTCATCTTGCTCAAAGTTGGTACAAAAGTAAAATAAAACTGAGAGGAGTGTTTGTTTCAAAAATGGATAATTTCTCTTTTATGGTTGTTGCATGGAAATGAGTATTTTATAGGCAGTTGAATTATTATACAATAGGGGCCTTGAAGAAGAAAGCAGACACCCAGCTGGTGAAGGGAGTCTCAAGTCAGGATGAGTAAGCACTTGCTTTAAAAACAAAATCTGGAATACCTTTTAATTCTGGTGAAAACTTTTTTCATGCATGAGTGGCAGTTTGAGACTGACAGCTATCTATTTTTCTCTTAGGTTGGCAAGAAAATAATTGGGACAAATGCTAAATGAGAAAAAAGATTATAATGTTCCAGTTTCTTTAGGTTCCTTTTGCTGTGCAGTTGAACAAAGGTTCAGATCTTAAAAAGTCATACTCATTTTCAGCTTCAGTGGGAGTTGCTAATTATTGAGCACTCCCTTTGAGTTGTTGAAATAAATGTAAAAATATGTAAAGCTAAAATGGTTTTAAGGGTAGTCCGTGCAGTTTAGGATAATACATAATGGTTTTTCCTTGGGTTTTTTATCTTGTTATCTCTGGCTTTCTTAAAGGTGCCAGATTGACCTTTTTGTGTGTGCTGTGGATCTCCATTTTCCTTACACTGTGGTGTGCTGCAAGACTGTTTCTGCATTCTCTGCAGAGACATCTGCAGCTCAGATTAATTATGTATGCTTGATATCCATTGCCTTCACCCTCTGCCCATCTTCTTATGCTCCCCTCATGCTTGGAACTTCATTGCCCACAGTGTCTTCTGGGAATAGGGGGAAGAAGAACACCTGGAAGGTTTACTGTGTGCCAGTTTGCTAAACAAAAGGGAAAAGCACCAGAAAGAACAGAGAAAAGAATACAGGAGAGGTGGGAACGGAGAAATGGATATGGGCTCAGAAGCCAGCACAAAGCGCAGGAACAGAAAAGGTGCTACTAAAATCCTTGCCAGTAAGGGTCTCAGTGTAGCAGAGTAACCTGGTAAGTCACAGTACCAGTAGGGGCTGTGTCTAGTATGTTTGAGCCACCAGAGTTCTGTTACGATCTTGGTTTCTTTGTGTGCGTATGCTTTGTTTGCTTGATGAGCTTCCCTTTTGACTTATGCTGGCCACTGAAAAATCTGCTGTATAGGAGGGAAGGATATTTATAAAGGCTAACCTTGGTTCAGGGTGTTCATTCTGCTGTTTCTGTGATTAGTGGAGAAAAGGCAGTGACCTGGGTGCTATGGTCTGGATGTCTAACCCTGTCTGTGCTAGAGTGAGCTTTGAGAAACACCGCTTGATGTCCAATATGTGAATTATTTTCACTAAGCTTGCAAGCAGACCTTTTTTTAACCATGCACTTATCTTGCAAGGGTGCCTTTGAATGGACCAGACAAAGTCACATGTGACGAATCCATTACTCTAATAATATTTTTGAATAAAATAATTGGCTAATGCTGTATCTGTGTCAATACATCTCTCCTCCTAGGCACAAGTGATTGAGTCACTTCTTGAGTAACCCTGAAGCAACAGGTTTAATGTTAATTGTACTTACTGTTGTGTGTCTTTTTAATATGGTAAGTTTGATTATAATTGAGATTTTTTTCTCTTTTTTGCTGTTGTGTTTGCCTGCCTGCTTATCTTCTTTGGAATGTGGTTCTTCAACTGTTCTGATAAACTTCTGACACAGGTAAATACCAGTCTGTTTGTACCTGTATTTACTGAGCATGCCCTTTGCTTGGCAGTGTGCAATGAATCTTGAATCAGACATGCCACACAGCTGTAGCCTGGGAAAGGGAAATGCTACTGTCACGATGTGTAGCTTTAGAAAAGATAATTAGCCAGAAATATTTATTTCCTTATGTGTTCTTTCTTACCGCTTGCCCCTCTTAAACAACAATAAAATATCCAAATAGAAAATAACAAAATTTTATATTTACATTTTGGTGGTAGCATATCCTGCATGGTGTTTCCTGGAAGACCTTATGCTCATAATGGAGCTGGCATGTCTGTAAGGAGAGGGAAGCAGCCTAGAAAGAAAAATGTTTATACAGTCTCTTCCCACTCTGCTAGTCATTCATTTGTGCCTTCACTTTTATATTGTTCAGGTGGTGTAGCAGGTGGTAATTTTTGGTTTTCCTTTGGATCCGATGCAAAGGAGAAGGCAGGAACATGTGGGCAGGATGAAATAGGCAAACCTTTCATGGCAGTTGGAGCCCATTGCGAAATGCAATAGTGGAATATGTGTAATGGAGTGAGAGTAAAAGAATGTTATTCAACTTGTCTTGTTAGCTGCATTCGTGCCTTTTATTAAAGGATGTAAAGTTCAGCCTTTGTCAATGGAAGGCCTGTTGCCATGAATGCTGGGCAGATTACTGACATCTTTGGACTTAGATCAGTATGTATGTACCAACAGGGATCGCTGCAAATGTTTAATGGGATATTGAACTGTTCACTGAAGGAGAAAGTAATAAACTTTCATTGTTTTGTTAGGTTTTTTTCCTCCCCTCAAACGCCTTGGAAGTAAGAACTCTTGGTTCTTTTAAGTTGATAAATTGATAATCAGAAGCCAGAACTTCAGAGAGTTTGGAATACATTTAAAACCCATCATCCTTGCCACTTCTGGCATTTTTCAGTGAACAATATGAAGTGGTAGCCATTATTAACTACAGCTGAAATGCACATAGGTCAGTAAACTGGCATTGCATCCATCCATCCATCTCTCTGTCCTCCCCATTCAAAATGCCTGTGCTCCGAAGAGGAGTGAGAATAGCAGCGTATTGTTTGGAGCTCAGCTAGGAGCGCTGCTCTCATCAGCTCTGGTAGTGTAGGCTGGGTTTCTGCTTTGGGTGGTGTTTAACCAGCCTGTACTGAGGGGCAGCTGCTGTGCTGCTTAACCCAGAGGCTGCGGGTGCCTGGCTGAGCTGCAGTGCTCCCACAGGAGATCCTGCGTGCTGCAGGCGCTTTGGTGCGTGGCTGCAAAAGGCAGGACAGCACAGTTCAGGGCTGGATGTTTTGGGAGGAGCTACCCTGGCTTTGTCATCTTAGCCCTTTCCAGAGGGGTAGGATGAGCCACATAAAGGTCCTGGCTGATGTAACTGGTTTACTTCTGGCACTTTAGGTTGAAGCATTTCTCTAGTACACTGTATTTGGAGCATGAACTAAGGAGAGAGTTGTCATAGACTGAGTTACTTTGGTCATGTACGTGGAAAAGGGAGATTGAGAGTCTGAAGCTGCCAATTTTTTTTTCCTTTCTCTTTTCTGAAAGCTGTCATCATAAGACTGTGATCCCATGGCATTGGGTTATCAGTGGAAGTGCTGGTCTGCCAAGCCAGGGGCTTTGGCAGCTGCTTGCTGTAGATTTAGTTTCTTAATTCTTCCCTTCCTATCTTTTTATCTTGAAAAATATGGCATTTCCAGAAATGCTCTTTCTGTTTTTCAGATGTTGTATTAAATGTACCAAAAAAACCCACCTGCTGTTACATTTCTTTTGGGTATTTTTAGCCTGTAATTCCTTTATCCTCATCACTCCCTCGTGCCATTCCTGACCCTTCTCTCTTTAATGCTTTGCTCTCCTAGCTGTTTGGCTTGTCCTGACTTTTTCTCCCTCTTCCTTCCCTGCCTCTACTTGCCTTTTTATTTCTATTCTTTGCTTCTTACTGTTACATCTTTCTTTAGTTCACTGACATGTTTCTCTAGTTTCCAAATATGTAGTTTGATGATTTTCCTATGGTTCAGTTATTTAATATTTCATTTCATTATCAATACATTTCCCAGTCTCAGTTATAGTGTATATAAAAATAATCTCTTTTCCTCTGAGATGCAGCAATACTCTTCCAAATGGTTATTTTGGTCTCCCAAATAAGCTTCATAGCTTTTTGCTCACCTGATTAGAGCAATTAAATTCAAGAAAATCACTGATAATTACTGGCTGTCGAACTGAAGTCCCAGTTTCTGGCATGAGGGACATTTCAGTACATCTGCAATGTTGTCACATTCTGTGCTTCTGACTGATAAGGGAAGAAATGAAAATATAGTCAGAAGGTCTCTGAAGAAAATGCTTTGTCAGAAGCAGCTAATTTCAGAATTGCTGGCTGTTGTCACATACCCAGATAAGAAAATTGCAGGTGGTGACTTTCAGTCTTTTCTGAAATAAACATTGGCAAACACAAACAATTTAGAAGAATACCAAAATAGATACAGGGTAAGAGTTACATGTTCACAGTAAAAATAATAAAATATAGGACTAGTGCTCTTTCAGTGTCTGCTAAAGGAGCTGATGCTTAATGTTAGGGTGTTGTTGACACTTGAACTAATGTAGCTTAATCATTCCTGGTGGGCCACTGATGATATTCCTTACAGGAAAAAAAACTCTGTGCTAGCAGTGTCTCAAAATGGCAAGGTATTTAGCTTGTCACCTGTGGTGTTACTTCGTTGATGCTGTTTTCCTGTCAAATCTCTTCAAGCACCATGGAAGTTATTTGTAGGAGAACAGATAGCACACAGAACCCTTGCCAGACTGTGAAGTTTCAGTTTCAGCAGCAAGTTACACCCTTCTTTCTTCTGCATGCATGGCACTCGCCTTGTGCAGCTTGTGAGAGGTGCATGGGCCTGGTGGAGTGGCCTTTTCTTGGGAAGCAATGTGTTAATGGAGGGCTTTATTCTGGTTTAAACATCAGAGAATCACTTTTTAGCTAGGTCTTGCCTCACAGAATTTCTGGCCTAATTGAAGAAGAGAGGCAGGATGACAAAGCGTTGTTCTTTCCATGGGAAAATATTTGGCATGTCAGGGAGAAACCCAGTCTGTCTGGTCTCTGCAGCTTGCTTTAGAGCATTGAGGGTCATTTTATAACTGCTGTGCTTGCTGGTTACTCCTGTGTGAATTGGTGCTTGTGTAGTGTCTCAGAGGTGATGTTGCACTTGCCTTCTTTTTTAAACAGGCTGACTTATTAAAAATAAGACAGTAGCCTTATGGCTCCCAAAGCTTATTGGGCCTGAACTGCTGATTGAGTACAGGGCTGCTCTCTGGAGTCTGAAAGAAAGGAAAATCTGGGGGAAGATAGCTGTAGAATTAAAAATTTTTCCTTTCTTGATAATGGTTAGAGCTACATTGCTTTAAATCTTTAATTTACTCCTTTAATAGGGATGTCACAAAAATCCTAAGGAATGTCTGCTGTAATTTAGTCTCATAAAGCTCCAGTATGACTGAGGAAGGATATCTTCAGAATAGCTGTAACTGGTTCCTGTTCTCCCACGTCGAGTGATGAGTCTCAGCTTGGGGGTTTGGGCAGGACAGAGATTTACCCTGCAATTTTCCTGTGAAGGTTTTGGATAGCTTTTATCAATAGGCAGCTTTGAGTCTCACTTCATTTGTCTGTTGAAACGATGAAGTTCTGTTTCATGGATTATACGACTGGCAACTACAACTTCACAGTATTCTTAAGTTTTCTCTTGTATGCTTAAGTTAAATGCCAACACTGCCAAACACGATTTGGGGGGCAGGGTTCCTTCCCCTCCAGTCTGGCTGAACATCTGCAAATCCTTCATTATTAATTTTGTATTCAGCTGATGTAACATGCAAAATAAATTGACAATCCCTTGCAGCAAAAAATGCTGAGCTGCTGTTACTGTGCCGTGCCAGTAGATGTTCATCAGGCTCCTTGTTAGTTAGAGATTCTGCTGGTTTGTGTTTCACAGGTGCTGCAGGAAATAAAAAGAGCATTTGCTTTATACTAGGATAGCAAAGCATAGCTAGGATAGGTGTTCAGTGACTTCCCTGTAAAATGTAAAACCCTCACTTGCAGATGGCTCACTGTGGTTCTTGGAGAAGAGTGACTCCTGTAGCTGCTCCTTCATGCTTCCGCTGCCTTCCAGGTCTTTCTAATGTGTGTTCTTAAATCAGGACTGCTCTTGAGATTCAAAATCATATCTCTTCAGAAGGTGATTGATGCTTCATATTTTATAGTTTGAAAAATGTCTCTTCCCTGGGTAATTAACTTAGAATTAACTAACCAGTTTTACAGAGTCCTCAGAACTATGAGATATAAGTAATTTCTTTAAAGAAAAACAAATGGTCCAGTTCTTGGAAGAAAATTATCTTGCATTAAACACTAAGTTATTCCTTCTTGTGCAGGAAATCCTTAAGCTGCCGATTGCTGACAGGTTGGAGGATACTTTAGAAAAGTTGCATTTATCTGTCTGCCTTTCTGGGTTCTCACCTAGACATCTGCCTCTGGCGATGCCTAGAGATGGCTCCCAGGCTAAATGGATGTTTCAGATCCAGTGATACCTTCCCTGTATTTGTTTCTTGATCTTTCACACAGGGAAGATTTGCTCTTCAGCAGTATGTGTAGGGGGACCAAGATGAAAATAAAAATTGAGTGTAAACTAACGAAATGTGTGTGATTGTAATGCTTTTATCTCTGTAACTGAAAGCCATGCTTTTTGTGTTGCTTGGTGATGACTGTGAGGGATGTGTCAGAAAATTCCTCAGATATTCAATTAGGATGTTAATAGCTAAGGACAGATTTGTAATTGCTTAATGATGAAAGCTATCTTCTCTAACTGTACTTCATTATCTCTTCAAAATATGAAGATAGTAAAAGTACAGTGGTGATTTTTGCTGCTAGCATTTGGGAATGAGATACTTCCCAATTTGTTGTCCGTGTTCTTGTCTTTCATTGCTTTGATTTTCACTACAGTGTAGATGTCTTTTTACAGGGTTTTTTTGTGCTTTTCACCTTTTGTTGCTGTCAAAATTATTTCCTGTGATAATCTGGCATGAATTATTGCTTTAGTAATGAGTTCTAATAAATATTTCTGAAGTCAGTTTTAGTTTGTGTGCTGTTCTCGCTATCAGCCTTGCAGAATCCTTTGCCAAATCACTCCATAAAGGTTGATTTAAAATAGGAGGGTGCAAGGTAACAAGGCATTAAAAATCCTGTAGGTTAGGATGCAGATGATATATGGGACATCTCCCATAACAGTAGGCACTGTAACTTAATATAGAGGTTTCTTTGCTGTATTTGTAAAGTAATAGTCTGGGAGAGTGTGCTGTAATCACAAAACAAACTTTGAAAATCCTGAGTCCTGGTGACTTCTATGAATTTTGGACAACTACTTTAGTGATTTTTTTAACCCTTAAATATCCTAAGGCTTGCATGTTTGTAACCTTAGAGTTTCCAGAAGAACTTAAACGCCTGTTATATTTTCCTGCTTCATCATGCACTCATATCCACATCTGAATTTCAAATTTATTCTTAGTTTGTTGGATCACATCAAAATTGATGGTTGTTACTGTAGGGTGCTTTATGTATGTAGTCTAAATGTTGACTTGTACTTTATTTTCTGCTTCGTCTTATGGTGAAGTCTGCATTATTTGAACTGTGTCTGAAGTCCTTTGTAGAATGTGGAAAATGAACCTACTAAATGTTTACCCTACAGAGGTATGGCAGCTCATTCAGTGATGTGTGAGGATGCTGAGGAATGTGGGCTGTAGTGCTACACTTCAGTCAGACTGACATTAACAGTGAATTCTGCTGGCCAGATGCCAGATTCATCCACTTACAGGTTATATTTGGGCTGATGTATTTTTTAATTTTTTTTTGGGAAGCAAAACTGTCAAGGAGTACTGCAAATTAAGAATCTAGAGATAGACTCCTCCCCTTTGGACATAAGAGCTGTGACTGTGGGAGAACCTAGGTACCCTGATGCTATCATGCATTAAATCTTGGTTTTTGTTTCATTAAATGTTAAAATTTGCCTGTATCTGACATTCTAGTGTACCCAAAGTGATAATTCATCTGTGCACAATCTGTCACTTTATATAAAAGCCAGGATGGTTCAGGACAAAGGAAGGAAAGCATAGCTTGGTGCTGAATTCCTGAATGTGACAGGAGAAGAACGAAGATCCTTGTACTTCTGGCATTTTTCAGTTGCACCTAGAGGTTATTTTTCAAAGCAGTAAAAATGTTCAATCTCTTAGTTAATCCAGTTGGTTTACCATTTCTTTGTGGTTTCTTCTACCTGTAAGTTGTTGATTTACATATAACTGAGTAATGTTTTTAATTACTTGAATACACTGTAGCCAGCTTTGTCAAATTTATGGGAAGTGCTTCTGAGAAAAATTATGTAATTATCAGAATACCTGCCTCTGAAGCAGTTGTGTTTTAACTTTAATTTGTTTTCAGTCTGGTAACTGACAGCATATCCTTTGCTATTTTTTGGGAAGGTGATAAGTGGAACTGATAAGATTCCTCTGAGGCATACCATTGCCCCCTCCCCCAGTAAATTAATTTGATTAATTTGAATCAGGTGCTTTTAGATAAGTGGTATAGAAACTGTTTTCCTTGGCATAGCTAAAGAAGTAGCATCAAATGAAGCCTGTGAGTGTTGCCTTACTGTAAAGTCATCACCAGAACTGGGTCTGAAGCATGAGGAAAGGTGATTGGTGTTACCAGGGATGGAACTACCTACGGCTTTTCTTTGTGGGCCCATCAGGGAGCTTGCTGCTTTGCAGAATGAAGCAGCTGAATATATTCATTAGTCCTGCATCATGCATGCATAGATGTGCATATATTTGCTTTGCACTTTCAAACCAACTCTGACATGGTTTCTTCTAATAAGCAGAGCAAATTACAAGGGTTTTAGCAGAAATTCATGAGAAGGATGCTGCAAAGATAACTATTTGTAGTATCTTATTTGTGTGTGGATGTGACTTGATAGTACAGTTACTAATAATTTATAAATTTTATTCAGTGCTTAGATTTGTGTCTCTTTGCTTTTCCCCCATGTCATCTAACGTTTCTTGATATTTCTGGTTATACAGGAAAGCCAGATTTCAATCAGAACAGCACTGAAGCTGAGTGATGTATTGGTCAGATGTGCATAACTTACTGGACCTTGTTTTTACTGTCATGACACAGCTGCTAGCATGATGGAGCTCCTGTTTAGAGGGCATCTTGGAATAGGAAAGGAGAAAGTAAAGACTGTCCACAGGAAAGGTTAACATCACTGCTTTCATCCCTTTCCCACTCCGACATACTTCGATGTGTATTCATTGTTTCAGGCATCCTGGAAAACAACCTGTGAGCAGTTCATGTACTACATGTGCAGTGGTTATGGAGAAAGATTTCCTTCTAGCTGGTGTCAGCCATGCAGAATGTTAAAGAGGGTTAGGAGAATGGCAGCTTAAAATCTGCAGCCATCAGCTCTGCTGGTGCAGTTCTGTGGGGTACAGACTTAGCTGAGCCTGACTGCCACGTGTCAGCTGCGTAGAATGTCCCAGGGAGGTTGTGGCATATGTGATTTATGAGATGTAGCCAGTAGAATTCATTAGGAATTATTGTTGTACTGAGTCTCTGACTCTTGAAGAATACATAAGGATGCCACTCAAGTTAAAATTCCTGTCGTGGTTGAGCTGTCTGGAATTGGTTTTGAGCATTCTTCTAGTCACCTTGATGCTTCAGCTCTTTAAAATAAGCAAGACTCCATGCTATAAGTAATATTGCATCTTGAATACTGAAGTTATTCAATAATACCGGTTCAAACTTTCTCAATAGTTGTTGATTGCTATAATTGTTGATCCCTTTGTTCCTTGTTTACTTTTTCTTGAAGCCTGTTGACTTTGATTCACTTCACTCTTTTATACGTACTTGTACCATGTAAGTATCCACTTGAAGCTTCAACAGTGGCTTTGCTTTCAGAGTAAACATCCCTCTTTTAGGGCCGTTATATCAGGCTGCCTCTTCTCCAAAGACCAAGATTCAGGAATACAACTGTGACACCATCTGAGTGGTCCCACCTCTGTGGCTTTTCAGTGGGAGTGAGAGGAGACTGCTAAAATCAGCCTTGACTGTTACCCATTCCCATGCTGTGCTGGGAGAGATGGATGTAATGAGAGAAACATTTTTTGTAAAGTGTTATGTGTCTGCTTCAATCTCCTTGGTGTGCCTTAAAAGGAACATTATTCTCTGTCCTTGGAAGACAGATGGACAAGGCTGTGGGAAGGCCATTTAGAAATTTTCTGCCTGCTTCACAGTTAGTACATCTGATGACCTGTTTAAATTATCTGAATTCCCTCTAGGCTTTGGGAATGGTTTGGGAATGGGGAGCTAATCCCACTGCATCCCTCATTTCCAGGGGAAAAAAATTGTATTTTGTCTTTTGTTTGCTTCCTCACTAGCTCCCATAGAAAATATTCCCAGTGTGTGAGGGCAGACTTCTTGGTTCTAGTAAGTAGAGTTGGTTTTACCTCTCCCTTCCTCCCCTAAGCCAGGCTCCTTTCTTTTTTATTGTGTAACACCTGCTTCTCATGCCATCAATCACCTCTTCACCACCTTGGCAAGGTACAACAGAAATGCAGGTAAATAATGTATGACCGTGCTCTCAGCCAGCTGACAGAGGGCAGGTTGAGATATCAGGAAGAAATTCTTTAGTGTGAGGATGGTGAGGCACTGGCACAGGAGGTCCAGAGAAGCTGTGGATGCCCCATCCCTGGCAGTGTTCAAGGCCAGGTTGGATGGGGTATTGAACAACCTTCTCTGGTGGAATGTGTCCCTGCCCATGGCAGGAAGGAACCAGAAGATCTTTAAGGTCCCTTCCAACCCAAATCATTCTATGATTCTGTGAACTTGTTCGATCCCTCCATTTAGTTTCTTTCCAATATATTCTTGCACTGCAAATCTACTTGAGGAGACACATCTGACATCACTTTAGCAGTCAGCAGTAAGCCCAAGTAACATTTGCTAGGTTTGATTTCTAGTTTTATTTCTGCATTTGTGGGGTCTCGGTCGAATGGAGGAGTGTAGCTGGTGTGGTGGGGGTTCCTGCATGCATGCTCCAAGTAGCTGCTTTCACAGAGAGGGGTTCTCTCTCAGTCTCCAGCTTGCCTGTGGAGTAGGAAAGTGAATCTTGTTTGCTTCACTACAATGTACTGTGGGCAGTCAACTTTCCTTCCCACTGAAAATCATTCAGTGTGGTTGAGGAAGGAAAATATTTACATTGAAGCAATGTGGGATAATGGCACCTGTGCATATAAGCTCATAGTTACATGGTATAGAGTTACTACAGTGCACCAGAACCTGCTTATGGCAATCTGTGTTTCTGTGAGGAAGAATATGCAATATTTGATAGAATCTTGGCTTGATATATGATGAGTTGCTATCTTTATCTGGTCTGCAGAAGACTAACTAGATGCATGTCTCCAACTTTCATCACTGATTCTTTTTAAAGTAGCAGTAGAGTGTGTAAAATATTTCTGGCAAAGAGGCTACTGTTGCTTTTGTGTCTAATTAGAATTGTCATCAAGCCTTAGAACTTTGGTTTGAGAAACAGTACAACTTGAGCTGCCTTTCTCTAGGCAGAATTATCTACCTGTAGTGATTAATATGCATCTTACAAAAGGTGGGATCAGGTTGAATCAGCTTCAGGGTTGGCAAATTTTGCACTGCTGAAAGAAGATGCATTTGTTTGAGATTTGAAAACGTAATCATGAAGATTTTAATCTCTTTTGATGCTTTATGTAACAGGACACCACGTGACCTGAGGATCTGTGGTGTCGTCACTGTTCACCCTTCTTGTTTTTCTTGATCATGACCAACCAGTATTAAACTCAGCAAACTTTGAATTGAAGCAAGTGGATAATCTTTAACGGGAGAGGCTTTGTGATTCTTGAAAGTGCTGCAGCATTCAGCACCCGTGGTTTATAGTGGAATGCTAATGCTAATCTTACAGCCACCAAGGACTGAGAGGTATTTCTTCTGACCCTCCATCTGGGGGAAGCTAATCAGAGGTACTAAATAGATATATCAATGAAAGTGACACTTCTCCAGAAACAAAGTCCTGACCAAGTAACCATGAAAGTGTTATTCTTGGAACTGGAACAACATCTGAAGAGGTATTTATAAAGTTTTTCATATACAGATGCTTGATTTATTTGTTTCCTTCTTTTTTTTGGGGGGTTCTTTTAGCTGTTTTGTTTTCACAGATACTTAAAAATGCTTCTCCTAAATCAAGGTGCTTGGCACTTGTTAAAACTGTTTCAAGCTAGGAATATCATACTGGTTGAGAGTAATATGGTGCAGAGTTGCTCAGCGAACATCTACATTTCTTGAAATATCTTTACTGCTGTATTTAAAATAATCCATATTATAAAATGTTTGCTCTTAGAGTACTTTTCTCCTCTTTTCAAAAATTGTTGTTCCAATTATTCCAAACCTTAAGTAATACTAACCAAAACTCATAAAACAGGATTAGAAACTTCTTATCAAATAAGTTTGTATTCATTCAAATACTTTTCATGCATTTTATACACTATCTACTGTCACATGATTAGAAAAAAGTTTAGTTAATCAGTCTTGCTGAATGTTTAGAGAGACGTTGAAATACAGCTTAATCTTCTGCAACCTCCTTTTCCATAGAAACAGTGAAATATGACCTGTGTGTTTTTGATGTGGTTCTTTCTAGTGTTTAAAGTAAATACAAAGTAACTTGGTGAATCAGAAGAATTATTTTACTGAGTTAAAAATACATGACAGTGGGGCGAAAAAAATGCCCTGACTCTTCATGTTGCAGAATTGTTTTTTTGTGTACAGAAAGCAAATACCCATCTGTGGGAGGGAGCATGGAATTTGTTCCTAACTTCTGATCTCTGAACTGGTGCCTTTGTTATGCCACACCCTTAAAATCCAACCCCCTTTGTCTTATACGAATTTTTACGTATATCAATTTATACATTTAATTTGGTATTTTTGGCATGTTATGTTTGTGGTATTGCCTGTGCAGAATAGCTTTCCTCTGTGAATGGTGCCTCTTTAAAGAATATAAAATTATACACTGGAAAACTTGTTTTAAAAGCTCAATTTAATTTTTTTTCAGTAATTGACAGTTTCTGGAAATATGCTTGAACTTCCAAATGAACAGTAAAATTATACTAAATTAATCTAAATTCTTAAGAAACCTTCTTAAGTGTAATGGAAATCTTCTATAGTAGCAACAGGTATGTTATGCATGAGCAGCACATACAGCAATGACTGGTGTATTCACATAGTACTGAACGAGTGAGGTAGTATTGAGGAGATTGTTTCCTACCATGAACCAAATTATTCCACAAAATGTGTAATGGAAAAAGTGTGGTGAAGTAGATGTGGTTTTCTTTAACCTTTCTGCATTATTAAGAGGTTTTGCTGTAACTGACTTTTGCTGATACACACAGAGGCATGACTCCAGTCATAGAACAAAGTCTGCATCTCTTGGCATTATACAGAAAACGTGGACAATTTCTCCTGTAGTCTTACTCTACAAGCTACTTTCTGTTTAATTCTCATTTGCTTTTGTTTCATCTGGTTTCTCTTGCAGAGGTGCTGGTTTTCTCCTGGTGGTTTTTCTGTGAATTCAGGTTGGCTGGTTGTCATGTCACCCTAAATTGCAGATGGTAAATGGCAATTGCACATGGCAGCTGTTCTTGGTAATATTGCATATGGCTTTATGTTTTTTCCCAAAACTGACCCTGCTGAATGCATGGGGCAAATAGACAGAAGCATTTAGCTTTTTCTGTCTTAGATGCAGAGTTTGAGAGAGGCTACAGTTGTGTGTGGCTTTCCAGAGGAATGAGGAGTGATTCCAGGACCAGGCACCTCATTTGAAGCGTAGAGGGTACTGATACAGTTGGTGAATCTTTCCCCACCTGCAGGCCTTGGTAAAGGGCAGTTACAGCATACGGAGAAGGACTTGTGCTCTTAATAAAATTAAATACCTTATACATATTTTTAATTGTAAGTTTGACTGCCAGAACAAAGTCCAAGATCCAGAGTTTAGGCTCTGGAGCTCCACCGAATTGTTTTGGAAAAGTGACCTCGAATGTCTGTGTGCGATTGTGGAGCGGTCTAGCACGAGACTGCTGGAAGTGGTGATTGATTATATGGGTGCGCAGAAGCTCCTGCCTCTTGTGCAGTGCAGACTGCAGACAGGTGGCTGTGTCCACACTGGATGTGCACCAGCATCTTTCCATGTTTGTACTGGATGAATGGTGGTGTGGCATCTTTCATATTTCTTTTTGAAATTTGGTTGGAAGCGCAGAAGATGTGAGCCTGGAGGGTGGGGGAAAACAAAACACAGGTCAGAAGATACTTCAGCCTCTGGTTATGGCATAAACTGGAAGAAGGGAGCACTGGATACACCTGCTAACTCTTGAGATGTGTAAAGTGAGCTGTAGTTAGTTAAAATACATGAATGTTGAAGGCAGGCAGGACAACATCTGTCTCTTGCTATTTTATTTAGGTCATCCCTATCAGAACATCAGTAACTTCCATTTGTGTAGAGTGTACCTGAGTGATGGGCATCCAGTCTCTGACAGGTGGACTTGGCAATGTTAGGTTTTACAGTTGGACTCGATAATCTTTTTCAATGATCCTATGTTTCTATGATGTCAAGGGATAGAAAACTCACTATACTTACTGAAGTTGTTCTTACTGTTTTTAAAAAAACAGGGTTTAATTCATCATTAGACAAATATTAAGTTCATCATTAGACAAATATTAAGTAGTTGTATTCTAATATGAAGAAATAAAAGTCTGACAGCCCCTTAAAACTAGTATTTTCTCTATTTAAAGGTAATTTTTCACTTACGTCACATCTTGGTCCTTCCAAGGATTTAAATGATCCTTTCAAATACTTTCACATCTTTCAGTCTATCAGTAGAAGTAAATTACCTCATCCTCAGAATCAGTTACGTTTCTTTTCCACTCACTTCAGTTTATTGACAACTTGTTTTAAAATGCTGAATTCTTAATAAACGGGGCTGACAAACAGGTTTGGGCAAACTAATTCATGACAGGAGCCTATCTGAGTGGCAGCAGTGCTACTCTGTGACTCAAACATTCACTTACTAATATTTTTGTTTATAGTTGTCATCATTGCTTGTACCTGGGCTGCTGATTGATGTTACTGTCCACCTGGCCAGGGCCTCTAGCAATTAGTAGTAGCTGGGAAAAGTCAGAGAGGAATTCCCCTGTTCTGTACCTTGTGTGGGAGGAGGCATGCCTCCCTGGATGGGAGGTTGCCTAATGTGGGTTTTAGAAGAGATGACTTGTCTTCTGTGCTTGGTGGGACACTGCATGGTGGTTCCCTGGCTCCACTGGCAGAATTGGAAGAGGGGCTTTAGATCCTGTCTCACAGTAGGGATTTTCTCTGCTGTATATTGACAGCAGTGTGGCAGCTCATTGTGTTGATGCTATAGAAGAGTGGCCACTGGGCTAACACCCTGTGTGAGAATGAGGAAACATACCTGGGAGCTATTTCGGACTCCCATGCATTACTAACTGGATTACTCAGACTTCTTATACTGGAGTTGCTTGGGGTTTGTTTTTGTGGGGATTGGGTTTTGTTTTGAATTGTTTTAAGCCGCAGAAATTCAGGGTATCGTTATAATGATAGTGGTTTCTGGAGGATGAAGTAATTGTTTTTCAGAAGTGCTGGGTGCCTGACACAGTATATACATGGGCCTTGGACCTTGTTTTGTTCAAAAGACCCTTGGACATCTAATTAAATGTTTTAGGTGGGTATCCACCAGAAAACAGCTATCAGCGGTTTTAGGGACAGGACAGGGCTGCTTCATAAATAGGGTGCCCCTCATAAATTTTGCTGTCACTGCATAAAGACGATTACCCCGATACTGATTAGGTATGAAATAATATTCTGTAATCTTTCCTTTGCAAGTTGTGCATTAAAAGATAAAGGGAGCATCTTGTGCTGTTTGCAGAATGTCTGGCTCGAGGGTGGCTAAATGTCAGTGCTGTGTGCCCCACATGGCCACCACGGATCCAACAGCCTCGAGGTGCTTGCTGCTTTTAAGCTAGAAGATGCTGTCCTGTGGAAAATGAGAGCTTCTTAGTGCCTGAGGTTCCCTTAGAGGATCAGCAGGGTACTGAGGAGGACTGAATCCCATTTGAAGGAGAACCAGGACTTCAGGATATACGGGCTCTTTGTAGATGACCTGGACCCATGCCAGCTGTTTGCAGTCTCTGGCCTAGAAGGTGTTCCAGGGATATGTTCAAAATATGCTGAGCCAGCACATCGGTGTTCTGTTCTCTTTGGTTTGCAGCATGGCAGGGTTACAAGAACAAAGTGTTGTGCTAAAGTAGGTAGTACATCCCTAAAGCCACAAGGCACAGTCAGATCAAATTAAAATTTTGATCAATCTGTCTTTAGGTAATTTTTAAGTTTTTAAGCACACCTCATTTCATAGTCTTACGTACTTTCCCAGCTATCTTGTATTCTGTTTCAAATCAGTATTGCTTTACAATTTATTCCTTCAGCAAGGAGAGTGTAAATAATACTGATGTGGAGACACTCTGTTGGGATTTCTGCGATTGTGAGTCAGCAGGCTTTGTGTCTCTTAAGTCACTGAAGCTATGCCTGGATTAAGAAGCCTGAGAGTGCTTTCCCACTCCAGAGTCGAGCTGTACCTGTTTCTCAGTGCTGTACTGAGTTGAAGCATGGGCATTCATCAAATTCCTCTCATATCCTTGTTTTTACAGATTGAGGAAAGGGGGAAGGTCACAGGAAAGGTGCAGGGTAGACAGGAAATGATCCAGCAAATGTCCAACTTGGTGGCTGATAAAGCAGAGCAAGACTTCGGGGTACACTGCACTGTGCAGTAAATCGGGTCACATTCTTACATGCTTCTGGAAATTCTCCCCATGCTTCCTGAATGGTTGGAGGTTTGATTTCTAGAAGTGAAAATCTCCATTCAGGTATAAAAATACCTTTAAATATGCTAGAGTAAATTCAGACTGTTACAGTGCAGTTCTGCTTGGATGGAACAAAAGGTCTTGAATTTTCTTTATATTTTCTTAGGAAGTAGCGAAATTATTATAAACGATGGGTTGTGGCATTACTAGAGTGTTTTGACTACTCAGAGATTGGGAAATATGGCATTCCAAATTTGTGTAATGTGCATGCATTGGAGCCAGGGGAGTTCATCTGAAGTAATTTACCTGCTTGTTCATTGATACTGCTGATACAGGTGAAACCATTTGTCAGGGATTGCAGAGAGACAAATTGTGGAAGCGTAAATGGGCAGCTGAATAGAGCTCTGTCTTAACATACTTGCTGAGGAAGAAAAGTGGCATTTAACTCTGATCTTACTGTCTTTTTTTCTATACGTGTAAGCGAGTCGCAGTGTTGGGAATTCATTATTGTTAAACTGAATGACCTTCAAATGGTTCTGCACAGCAGGGTGGTAATGAGGGATCTGCCACCTCAAAAGCTGAGAAGTGGCCGATTTTCATCGTCGTTCGCTGCAGATCGGATTCCGCATCCCGGGTGTTCCTTTCCCACACTGAGGTCTAAAGTTTTGTTTCTGTACTTTTCTCCTCATCAGCTCTTCTTAATAATTTCCGTAAAATCTGGAGAAGGGAACTTCAGCTCCAACTTCCTGAAGACCATAGGACAACGCTGGTTAATCGCAGATGTTAGGCTTTGTTCCTGGCAATTCTGAGTTGGCTTCTAGTGGGATAGGCTTCTCTGGGAAATCCAGGCTTAATTTCAAGTGTTGACAAAAAAATCGAAGGGCAAACGATATTCAGTGAGAAGTGTAGGCCAGCTGTTAATGCTATGTAAATACATTTTTAATAAGCATGAATAAATTATTAGCTGATCCAAGATTTTCAATATAGTTTCAGGGGTAACAGTAAGAAAAAGGGGAGGAGGTAGAAAAAGAGGAAGGAAAGGATTAAGGGGTTAAAAAAAAGGCATAATGGGTGTAAGCTTTACAAGGGACTTGGGACAGGAGAAATTAAAGGCTTTAAGATCCTCTGTCTCCCCCATCCACAGTCAGCATCACTCAGTTAAGACATACTTTTCCCATTTCATGAGACCTGGTGTGGCTTTTCTGCAGCCTTAATGAAACAGAAAATAATACAAGTTCAAAAATAATAAAAAAATTACCCTTCTCAGATAAGGATTAATTTGGCTGGTTTTTAATTTGATTACTAAACCCACTATGTATTATTGAAGGTAACCTGGCATGGGTGTCAGCCACTGTCCTGTAGTCCATGTTGGGCTGTTTGTCCCCTGGGTCAGAGATGCCTTTTAGTAGAGAGAATTTCACGTTTCCAAATGCTTGTCATGTCAGTGTGCCAAACAGCTCCCTATACTCACTGTGTTTGTTATGTTGAGTTAGGTGTAACTTAAAATGCTCCAGTGTTCTTCCTGTCTTCATTTTATTTTGGAATATGTGGTTGAAAAATCTGTTGTACAGTAGAACAAGTGATCAAATGTTAGTGTAAGTGGTTTTTACTTCAGGGTGTTCTTGCCTGTGAGAAAAGCATTACATATGAAAGCTATGCAGAAGACCAGGAAATTGAACACTTTTTTTGAATTAAGTCTAAAATTATTTAAGCCAAACTTAATGTAAAGGAAAAATAAATTTCAGCTCCATACTTTGGGTAGTGAAACTTAAGGGTTGTAACATTTTATCACTTTTCTATATATGCTGCTTTATGACTCTAAACTTCTTTTCCACTTCCATCCTGGGGACAATGTCAGCAGGCAGAGTGATGTTGTGTGCAGCTTTTTGGAGGTAATAAAATCAATTCCTGGCTCAGATGTCTCACTTAAAATTTCCAGGGTGCTAATATGGTCGGTGGATTCTTTCCTTTGTTGTTCTTGGTCAAGGGCGCTTTATAGGATACTGAGGAGGAGGGCTTTCACTTGTAGTAAATTTAAATATTTTACACTTACTTTAAGGTTGGATCTGAAATTAGGGAAGCCTGTGATTCCCAAGCTACATGTTACTGCAAATGTGTAACTCCTTTAAATTTAAGTGGAGTAGCATCTGGATGTAATTTCAGGTTTTGAGTTACAATAGACCTCACCTGACTCTGTGAGGAGACTTTGAAACTCACTGGATATGTACAGAACACAGTGCTTCATCTCAACTGTATTCCCAAATGGTTTCCTATGGCTGATCTCAGGAAAGGGGATGCCATACATCCCTCTCCAAGCATCAAAATTGATTTAAGATGGCTCATATTTCCCTGCAGAGTTCTCTCTGAAGGATAACAAGTGGGTCATCTGTGTTTGGCTGTATCCAGGTACTTGATTATAGACAGCACGTTTTGTTTTGTCAGCATTAAAATTGGTGGAATCATTATAATTCTCATTAAAAATAACTGGGTTTGACTTGGCAATTAGTTGCCTGTCAAAGAGAAAGAGGATATCCTCAGAGGAACCACTGAGAACCACTCCTTGTTTGTCTTTTGATCTTACATGGTTATCTTCTTGCTTTAAATGCAGCCTTCTGTTTGTTGTGCAGAGCTCACAGCGTGATACTTCTGTGTATTCGCTGCCATCAGGGATACTGTCAGGTTTTTTCCAGAGTCCCCCTAGGGTGTGTATATTCTCTCCACTAAATATTTATTTAGTTATGCTTGCACATCTGGAAAAAAAAAGAAACTAAACAAAGAAGTATTTATAATTATAGCACTTCATTTCACTAGCATCTCGCATAGCTTTCCTTTTTATCTGTTTTTCATGGAATTAAAACCCAATTTCTAGCAAACTAACTGACCTATAGATGCAAATAACTTTACTATGAGGGAGGAAAAGCATACGTTTAGAAAAACTGATAGAGTACTACCTTGTACAAAGAGCTTTTTCAATTTAGCAGAAGTATATAAATTGATATAAGCATAATTCAATCTCGAAATAAAATACATTTTAGCTTTTGGAGCTGAGCAGAAAGTTCTGAATGACTTGGTTTCTTTAAATCAAAATCTTAGCTAAAAGTTTGGGGCTGGAAAAGGAAGTTGGCTGAGACTGTGATCTTTATTTAGGCTGTCTGAAGATGGGGCTTGTGTGGGTGTTTTTTTGTTGTTGTTTTTTTGGTTGGGTTTTTTGGGGTTTTTTTTTTTTTTTTGGTCCTTAGTCTATTAAAAATATTTATGATTTACTGTGGGAAAGAAAGTTCGTTGGACAGCTTCTCTAGTTATGTACCTTTCCCAAGATGACGAAAAAAATCATTGCCTATTCAAAGAAATGAACCTTTAGTCCTCAATGTCAAGTGCAGCCAGAGTGCTCTCTCAGTTATTAGCTTGGAGCAATTTTGTGTAAGTTGGATGCTGTGTGGGTTGCTGTCAGTACACAAAGAGTTTTGAATCTATGAATTTTAAGGCAGAATAGTACTCTGCCATTTATTTACCATTTTTAGATGCAAAGGGAAATGCATAGTCAGATGTCAGGTAGAATCTAATTACTGTAGCCTTTTCTTGAGTAAATAGCAGATTTTCTTTTTAACCTCTTCAGTACTTGCATTCTGCAGTTGAAAACCATAGTTGAAGCTCACAGGATCTGAAGGTGTCTGAGCATAAGATGAAAGTGTGCTGTGACAGCAATTGCTGTTTTCTAATATGGTTTCTGATGTCTTTGTAATGTAGTCAAAAGACAAGATTTATTTTAAGTTCAGAAGATGCTTGTCGAGGGCTTTTAATGTTGTTGTATAAAGGGAGCATACACTGACAAGGTACTTACAAGATAAATATTTTAAGTTATAGAACTTCTTAACACACATGGAGAAATATGCCAAACCAGACTTGCATAAAGACAAAATGAGTCTGTGCTGTAGCTTGCCTCATTATGTGCTTAAGATGAAAAACACTTCTTTCAAGTGCTTAGCATGAATAAATTGAGACAACAGGAAATTATTTAGTGGGAGAAAAAGTGTTTAAGAACTCAAATATTACAAAAGGTGACGTGCTAAAAAGTCTTTGCCTACCATATATATGTTTAATTTAAGCAGTCAATTTATTTGAAGATCAAAGGTGCTGGTGAGCTACGTGTTTGCTATATTGTACTCTACCCTGCTGGTTTCTCAGTAATCCATCTCGAGTCCCTTTCTGTTGCTTTACGCAGTTTGTGAACACCTGGGGTGCTCCGTAGATACGCAGCCTTCCAAAGCGTGTGATCCTGTGTGAGGGACTCAAAAATGTCCCTGATCGCGTGTCCAGGGCTAACAGGGCCGTGCATTTATTCAGCCTAGTGCGGACCCAGAGTTGCTGAACAGAAGTGAGGAATTCTGTAGCCTTTCTCACCTCTACTCCCGGGAATGTAAACTTTTGCAGGAGCCTAATATCGTGTATTATCTGTTAATGAGGTGTTAAAAGAAGTGGTTAGAAGGTTTTGAGTAACACTGTAGTCGTCTTGACACCCTTCTGGAGCAAAATGGAGTGGGGAGGACTAATTTCCTTAAATCTTCCATATTTTTTTAATTTAATAAATGAGATTTTAAAAAAGCAACATCAAAACCCCAGTCTTTAAATGCAGAGTTCAGTCTCTGGCAGGCAGATGATGGGGTGTTGAGATGAGAACATGGGAGATAATGGTGCTGTCCCCTCCTCCCAAAAATTTTCACCCCAATTTTGGAGATTAATTTATATCATGGGGGTTTGTTATTTCCTAGATGATCTGCTTTCTCAGCTATAAAGGGACACTCATGGTTTGCTTTTTTATAGACTGGGCAAAGCAGAACATGCATATTAATATGCAGTCCTACTTACGCAGCTGACAGCTTTCTGTTGAATCACAACTCTGCTTGTAGGCATCTAAAAATAAATGACAGATTTTGTTAAAAGCCCACTGAAGTTAATGGAAGATGGTTAATGAGTTTAGTGGGAATTTGATTTAGGATCATATGCGTTATCTCTTCTTCATGAAGATTAATATAGATTAAAGAAGGCAGTGTTATTAGTCTGAGAATTGTATAATTTTTCTGTTGTAAATGGAATACTGGCATTTGATAATTTTCAGTCATTTTGGCAGAACCAACGACCATCTTGGAATGCATCTATTTTTACATATATGAATGAAAGTTCATACAGTTGTGTGCTGCCTGTCCTGCAAAAGCAAAGCAGGCATTTCGAGGATGTGTCTCTCCAGGACTGCGAGTTTGCTATCTTCGGGTTCTTTTAGAAGAGCCTAGCAGAGAACTTGTCTGGTTTTACACCTACCTATTCTGCCCCTTTTCTGATTAAGAACTACAAGGGACAGAGAGAGTTTTCCCCCAGAGCTTGTGTCCAACTGCAGTTTTGTTAATTGTCCTGAGTGACTGCCACAGGGAGGAGTCATTTGAGACATCGCTGATTTTGAAGCCCAACCTGCCATAAAACATTAATTTAGATTAAGTCAGGGACAGAAGTTGATACAGATTCCAGTAGAGATGATGTGTTTCTGGCACTGTTTATTAAACAGCTCGCTTGCTCACCGAATCCGACGAGTACCATCGTGTGTAGTGAGTAACCTCTGCAGGGAAAGTGCTGTGGGCAAGCGTGCGTACAACACGTGGCTCCCGGCGTTTGTCCGTCAGGAGGTGGGAAGCTGGAGCCTGATGCCCGCGTTCTCATGCGTTGCTTCAGTGTACTTGCTGTTATGCATTTGCAAATCAGTACAGGGAAGGGTTTTTCTCAAACACCGCCTTTAATTTTCAGCCTGTTAGGTGCTATCCCGTGCAACTTCCCGGATATCTGAAGGGTGAGATGAGAGCTGTGCCCTTGCAGGGTGCGAGTGGTAGTGGGAAAGTGGCTATGAGGAACTCTTATTCTTAAATGTGACCTCCCTGTGAATAGGATTAGTTTGTACTACTCTGCTGCTATTATTGAATGGAAGAATAGTAGTCTAGGACAACATAAATAAACTAAGAAGGATGATGCAGATACGCAAATGCTAAATTTAGCTCTAAGATGATTATTCCGTGCCTCCTGGCTTTCCTGCTTCCCCGGGAGCAGCACCTGTGACATATGCGACTTGTAGCTCTTGCAGAAGTGTGCTATAGAGAATGCAAATGGTTTTTGACTTTATTTTTTAGTGCCTTTAAGGAATGTAATGCCTGCTGAAAGTGCAGGTCTAGAAAAGAGTGGTTTAGAGGTTGGTGACAGTATTTCGTGGTGGTCTAGTTCAGTCTTGGGTCTCTTTCTAAGCTTACTGGTTAGAGAAGATCACTTGGACAGGCAGTAGTTGCTGTCTTCCATGACACACGAGAGCAGAACATTTGTTGAGAAGAACACCACAGTTAGGTGGGAGAAGAATCTTTTCCTAAATTATTAATGCATGTGCTGCAACATTTAAGATTGTAAGTGCCTTATGGTGCAATCTAAAAATAAGTGAATAGGCATTTTCCCTGTTACTGTAGAATAGTATCAGCTGGCTTGCTAGAAATCCACAAGTTTGTGCCGTATGTGCTTTTTGTAGACAATCACTGGCTGAATATTTTTTTCATAAATGGTTTTATGGGCTCATAAGGCATGTGTAAGGGATAAAGAGGGATCGTAGGAGTCTGAAACAGGTTTAGCTGCAGTGTATGCGTATTCTACTTTCACTGCCTTGCACGGGCGAAGCGGGCAGAGTTGCCGGGCATGGGCCTCGCTTTCCGGGGCAGAACTTTGCGGATGTTGGGGCCGAGGCGGTGGGTACAGGTCGCTGGATAAGTCGTGGGAGCCGGCACCGGGAATTTCCTGCTCCGGGACTGTCTCTGGGTGCGGCGCTGCCGTGCGCCGATAGGTGGCGGTGTCGGCACGGCCACGGGCGGCCCCTCGGCGCGTCCCGCGTTCCCGCCGGGCCGTGCGGGGCTTCTCCGCTCACCGGGCCCGCTAATTATCATTATCATTATTATTTTCTTTTTGTTTTATTTTTTTTTTTCAATTCCCGCTCCGTTCCCGCAGGTGCAGGTCGGCAGGGCGAGCGGGGGTCCGCCATCCCGCGCGCTGGATTTCGCGGATGCGGAGGGGGGCGCGGAGCCTCCTTCCTCCTCTCCCATCCCATCCCATCCCATCGCATCCCATCCCCGCGCGTGCGGGTCCGTCCCGCGTGGGCGCCGCGGCGCGGGGGGGCGCTAATGAGATGCGGCGGCGCGGGGCGGGGCGCGGGCAGCGCGGCCAATGGGAGGCGGCGCCGGCGCATAAATGATGGGGGGGGCCGGGATGCCCGGGTTTTGTGCTGCGCGGCGGAGCGCTGACCCCGCTCGGAGCCGGCCGAGCGCAGCCCCGCAGGGTCCCGCAGGGTCCCGGCCCCGCCTCGCCCGGCGGAGCGGCCCCGCACGCACACACGCCCCCGGGAGGAGCGAGACCTGATTTTTTTTTTTTTCCGGGGAGCGTTTCTGGCCGCGGTTGCATGAATGCCCAATGTTGTAGACCGGTGGCAATGGATCTAGGAGTTTATCAACTAAGACACTTCTCGATTTCGTTCTTATCGTCCTTGCTGGGCACCGACAACTCGTCTCTGAGGCTCGACAGTAGGTAAATAAGTGTTGTGTCCGAGCGGCTCCGCCGGCGCGGCGGTAGCGGGGCAGGTGAGCGCCGGGCTGGCTCCTTTGTCCGGGGGAGCCGCAGCGGCGGCACCGGGCGCCCTCCTCTCCCCGCGGAGGTGCTGCCCTCCCCGGCGCCCGGCGCTTCTGCCGCAGCCTGCGATTGAGCTCCATCTTTGTGGTTCGTCGGGGGGCGAAATGTCGGGGTATTTGGTCGGGCTGCGGGCGGAGGGCTCGGCGCGGCTTCACAGGTTGCTTTGCTGCATTAGAGCATCCTGGTGAGGCGGCGGCAGGGCAGCGTGAGGATGACTTTCTCAGCCAACTGGCTGCCAATGCTCGCGTCTCTTGTCTCTTAAATAATTCAGCCGCTGCTAATGTTGTATGTTTTTTTCCTCTCTTTCTTTTCTCTCTTGCAGCTCCTCTGGTGCAAGCGTAGTAGCTATCGACAACAAAATCGAGCAAGCGATGGTACGTACCGATGGGGGCAATAAAACCTGGTTCGTGTTTGAAGCAGTAAACAATATGGGGATGCGGCGGCGATGGTTAACCCCTGCGGGGAGCGCGTTTTGGTAGCGGAGCCGGGGACGGAAGGGGGGGCACGGCTTTGGTCGCGGGGGCTTTTTTTCTTTGTTTTATTTTTATTTTTAATTGATCAAAGGCTTCCAGCGGGGAGGAATGCGCACGTTTCTGTATTGATGCCGGGGAGGGAATGACGGCATTGCTCTTGGCTGCTGCCTTCCCAAACGATTGATTTGATCCCGGCTCCATGCGGCGCCGGAGGGGCGCTACTGGGGCAGAAAGCGGCGTGTATTTGCGGGATTTTATCCTCCCAAAGAGGGAGCGTTTTGCGGTACTTTTCATTTTGTTTTTTCAACGGGTTTCCCCAAGCGCAGGAGAGCGCAATC
>VZRZ01005792.1:627181-679538 GCA_013398175.1 Climacteris rufus
GCACGTGCGTGGCGGCAGCGGCGGTGACAGCGCGGGCACGGCACGGCACGGCACGGCACGGCCGCAGGGACAGCTCTGCCCGGGACAGCGGCCACAGCGGCGTCTGCTGCGTCTGCCGCGGGCCGGGCCTGGCGCTGCCGCGGCTTTCCTAACGCGCACGCTCTCTTCTGCATTTCAGGATCTGGTCAAGAGTCACTTGATGTACGCGGTGAGGGAGGAAGTGGAGGTCCTCAAAGAGCAAATCAAAGAGCTCATAGAGAAGAACTCGCAGCTGGAGCAAGAAAACACCCTACTAAAAACACTTGCCAGCCCAGAGCAGCTTGCCCAGTTCCAAGCACAGCTGCAGACTGGTTCTCCGCCTTCCTCTTCCCAATCACAAGGGACAACACAGCAGCCTGCTCAGCCGGCATCACAGGGCTCAGGGCCTTCAGCATAGCTCGAGATGTCATTGCCATCGTGATTGCTGGCCTCTGGACTTCCCAGAGCAAGGAGGACTAGCAGGAGGCCACTACAGCCCCCCTTCATCCATTTCAATGCACATTGCAACCCAGACTGAGGACTCCATGCCTTGCACACATCAGGAGAGGCTTCTCCCCCCTGTATTACACACTCATTTGTCTCTCTCTTCCCTCCCTTACCCCTTTGGCTTCAAGGAGTCTTTGTTCTTAGGTTGGTTGAATAAAATAAACTTCTTCCAGAGAATTAGCACAAGTACACTGGGGACTTGAGCAGCTTCTGCAAATGGCTGAGAAATGAGGCTGCATGCCTGAATTTTTTTGGTTTGTTTTTAATTCTTCCATTCATCCAGTGATACAGCTGATACAAGTGCTTTTCGAGCTTGGAAACGTGAAGAAATAGACTGGAGTAAAAAATGATGGCTCAATCCCCTGTAGTGCATTGGGGTTCCAAAGTGTGGACTGGTGCATAGGATCTAAGAGGAAGAGGGAGAAAGGTAATCTCAGTGTTTAACACTTAATTGTCACCTGAAACCTTAAGTGCAAATATTTGCACCGTTTTCTGAAGCAGTGGACAGGTGCATAAAACTGTATTATATATCGAAAACACGTAGGTGACAATACAGTTGTTGGGTCATAGGATAATTACAATGAAGGTTATTTGCCTACTGTATATTTGTGTATTTAGTGTAATTACTTTGTATAATAGAAAACTGTAACTATTTAGGTTGTACAGATTGAAGTTTAGTTGTTTCATTGGCTGATCTGAAGAAGTTTGAAAAGGTTTTTTTTTATGCTACATAAATAAGAATGCACCTACACAACTGTTCAGAATTTGGCAGATTTATGCTGTTTGTGTAACTTCTGAAGTTCCCTGGCTGCTGATTATCTTGAAGTAAATCATTGTTCATTGTAGTTTGGTTCAAGATGGGAAAAACCACTCCAAAAATTATCAAGCCCTGCTAGCAAAGAATTAAAAAAAAAAAAAACAAAAAAACTTGGATTTCCCAGTATGGATTTTTTGCATATGATCTGTATAGTAGTATGCATATGTTTTTGTGCATGTTCTCTACAGTTGTAACACGTCAATGTATTTAACTGTTGCACTTGTCAACTTTCAATAAAGCATACAATGTTGATAAATCACTGTTTGTATACTGTACTGGTGTTAACTGCAGACACTTTTAAGATGTTGCAATGCAGTTTTACATGGGCAGTGAGGTCAGGAAGCCTAAGTCTGGGTGCAAGATCCTGCCTGTTGGCTTTAGAGCTTTCGTTTCAGCTAAAAATGCAGCTCCTGCTTTCCACAGCTCTGAAAAACACACAGATCATGAAGTTCAGTGAAGGAGGTGGGAGTAGGGGGCCTGACTGAGCAAAACAGCTGGGTTTGGTCCAGTCCTGTACAGTCAGGACTACAGTGCCACAGCCAACTGTTGTATGATAAGCCATGAATATATAAGTTGTTCCCTAGTGGCAAACTGGGCACTGGTCATCCCATGCTGGCAGCAGCTCCCACACCCTTAATTCAGGGTGACAAAGGCAGTGAGCACTGCAGCTTCCCCAGTGGGTCAGCCTATATTACAATATGAATTCTGCCTTCTGAAAAATGTTGAGAAGAATTTCCACTTTTGTGTGTGTAAGTTTGGAAAAAATGTTTTTTTAGTAATAATGGTTAAAACAAGATTAATCTATGCCTGTGAATTTCTAGGTGAAGGTGTGATTGATAAGCTGCAACCAGGGGAGCAAAGGAATTTGCAATTTTACAGTAGTGACCTAGAATGTGAATGCAAGAAATTAATTTAATTTACAATATAAGGGTTAATTACAAAGGCGTTTTTTTAGGGTTATATGACTGCTGACTCCATGTCATGAAAATCAGGAGATACTATTCTTATGAAGCTTCATGTTATTGAGAATAATCAGGTGTAGCAGAGGAAACCAGAAGGCTGAGGGTTCAAAGGTAGGACAGGTCAGCCTTTTGTGTAATTTACAGCTAAATTCTTAGTTTTGTTGGGTATTCATCATGTAGCAGTTCAGGCACTGCTTATCTGAATTACAAGTTGAAATGCCTTTATTTGGATTGCCATATCAAAGTGCATGTGTGAGTGTGTTTTTGTGGGAGTGTGAACTTGAATTCATAGTTCGTGTTTCTGAGATTTTGGTGTACAATTTAAGAGTGTTCTTCATGAGGAAGCACCGGAGAGAAGTGCAGGGTTTTTGTTTTTCAGGGATTGAACTAAAATTAGAAATTGATGATGGCCTTTGTGGCAGAACAACACTTGAATTATTTGGATCCGACAAAAGGAATGCTAATTTTGGTGCTTTGTAAAGGGCTTAATTGTCTCCAGTTGTCTTTATATTCCGACTGTCTCTTTAGTGCTTCCAGGCCATAACGTTGTGAAGAGTGACTCTATATAGTCATTCAGATCGGCTTTTTAACCAGCTTCAATTACCGAAATTTGCAAAAAGGTTTTTTTGTGTGCTTGTTTGTTTAAAAATGAAATCGACCTCTGGGCTTATTTCTTTGTTTGAAGAACAGCCTCAGCATATTCTACATTCAAGATAATTTTTTTTATACTGTTCTTAAATAAAGGATCTGGAAGTCTTCAGGATTTTGGTTAGGTAATACATTCTTAGTACATTGTACTAAACAGTGGCAAATCAATGTTGATAATTCTGATCATTTACATACTGAATAGACTTGAAACTGTGGAATTGGTTTTTGGAGCTGTTTATTAATTGCTAAAGTTAGGCCAAGCAATGTTTTGTTGCTGAGATGATTTTAGCAATAGCTCTGTCAAAACTGCAGTCTCTCCATGAAATGGATTAAAATTGACTAAAACTGCATTTGAAATCCAAACAAAGAGTAGCTGTTTGTCAGTTATGTTGTAATACTTCTGGAATGAATTGTTTTTATTTTTGCTTTTGTTCTAGAACAAATAATTTTCAGACAACTTTAAATCAAATGTTATCACTGGTCAAGAGTGTAGTCTTCTTCCACCAAAATTTTTCTTTGTAGAAACTCTTGGGATGCTCACGTTTTCATCTGCACTGAGAGTCATATTAAATGTAACCTGTCTTTTATATGTCAGGCTCTTTATTCTCTGCATATCTGCAATTCAGTAACTCTTCAGGCTGTATTCAAGCTGTTTGTCATTTAACTTTCTGTTGTCAGTTAGCTGCACACTTGCTTTATTTTTAACAGCAATGTGAAAAAGTGATCTAAGCAAATTATCACTGAGACCAGGTTTCTGGGCTTTTTCCTTGTATGGCTTTTTTTTTTTTTTTTTTAACCAATAATTTTTTGGCAAATAATTCTAAGGCAAGTCCAGGTGGTTGAGATTCTGGTGTCTCTATAAATATTTGAGAGTGCTGGCTGTGGGTGGGGTAGAGCTAATCTTCACAGTAGCTGGTATGGGGTTATGGGTTGGATTTGTGACCAAAACAGTGTTGATAACAGAGATGTTTTTTTTTACAGCTGAGCAGTGTTGACACAGTCAGGGCTCTTTCTGCCTCTCACCCCACCCCAACAGAGAGAGGGCTGGAGTTGCACAAGGATCTGGGAGGGAACACAGCCTGGACAGCTGACCCGAAATGGCCAAAGGGATATCCCATAACATACAGTGTCATGCTTAGCATACAAAGCTGGGAGAGGAAGAAGTAAGGGGAGGACGTTCGGAATGGTGGTGTTTGTCTTCCCAAGTCACTGTTACATGTGGTGGGGCCCTGCTTTCCTGGGGATGGCTGAACACTTGCCTGCCCATGGGAAGTGGTGAATAAATTAATTTTTTTGCTTTGCCTGTTAAACTGTCTTGATATAAACCCATAAGTTTTCTCAATTTTCCAATTCTCTCCCCCCTCCAACTGGGGGGAAGTGAGCAAGTGACTGTTGTGGAAGGAAAGAGAAATAAGGGCAAGTGTTGTGCCACTTAGCAGCTGGCTGGGGTTAAACCACCATAGTCCTTTTTGTAGCCCAGTGTGGGGCTTGAAGTAACATCAGATGTGATTAGAATGTGCCACATCGATTTTATAGCCATTATTGCTGTTTTGCTATTAATTGACAGGCTCCTGTTTGCCATGGGGCTCACTTGCCTGAGTGTAGTGCTCATTGGTGGCTGCTCACTGTAGTGCTGTGCTGGTTATCACCTTCCTCTGCAGTGCCTGGGAACATTTTGATAAAAGCCATGGCGATGTGCTGGGCTGGCAGATGGCCAGAGGATTGCTACTGCTCTGGACAGGCTGGAACTCCAGCGTGAGCTTGAGTTGAAGGGACTGTCTTCTATGGGTGAGTCCATGAGGGAGCTGGACACCCTGAGGCATCTGTGGCCCTGGATAAGCCCATGCCAGAGCAGATACACCTCATAGCATCTGTGGTCATGGTTATGTCTGTGCCACAGCAGCTGCACCTCTGAAGCGTTTGTGGCCCGAGCGTAAGTCCATGCTGCAGAAGGCATGCCTTGAAGCATCAGTGGCTGTGCTTGAGGTCATGCTGGAGTACCTCAAAATGTGTGGCTGTGGATAAGCCCAGGAGAGAGCAGATACACTCCTGGAGGGACTGCAGTTATGGGTAAGGCTGTGCTGGAGCAGGTTTAACTTCAAAGGGACTGGCTATGGGTGAGGCCACACTGGAGCAGGTACATCTCTGAAGGCATTGTGGCCCATGGAAAAGACCATGCTGATGCTGGTCTACCTCCAAGCAACTGTGGCTGTGGGTAAGTCCATGCCATGGCAGGCAGACCCCTAAAGAGTCTGTGGCTCGTAGATAAGGCTTCACTTGGAGCAGGTGCACTCCTAAGGGGCTGCAGTCTATGGAAAAGTCCAAGCCAGCGCAGGGCAAAGAGAAGAGTTAACTACAATGTTAAACCCCATGGTCTGGTTCAAATGAACCAGGGGTGGAGACTGTAACGGAAATATCTTTAAATTGTAACTGGAATTTGAGTTGCATGTTATAGGAATTACTACAGCTGGAATCACCCAAACCAGTGCAGGACAAGCCTTACAGGAAGCAGTGCAAACGCAGCAGTGACCTGACCTGACCTGGCCTTTGAGCCCAGTAGCTGCACACAACACACCACCTCTCCTGTCCTGAGTGGCCATCGTGACAGATGGAGTCCAAAGTCATGGACTACATGAACTGAAAGGACATTTTATGGTTGCTTGACAGGCATTTCACAGGGGTGGTCCATAGACCAAGGGAGTGATAGCTGTGTATTATATCAAAGGGTGGTGGAAGTGGTGGGTAATGAGGATGTGTTGGATAGTGTGGGACTGAGCGCAATGTAAATGGTATGGAATTGGGAATGGAGAATATGCTGGTTGGGGCTGGGATAGAGATAGAATTTATCATAGTAGCTATGGGGCTATAGCTTGGATTTGTGTGGAGAACGGTCTTGATAACACAGGGATGTGTTTATTACAGCTGAGCAGTGCAGACAGTCAGGGCCTTTTCTGCCTCTCACCCCACCCCACCAGAGAGTGGGCTGGGAGTGCACAAGGAGCTGGGAGGGGACACAGCCTGGACAGCTGACCCCAACTGACCAAAGGATATCCCACAGCAGATGGCATCACACTCAGCATATAAAGGTGGGGGAAGAAGAAGTAAGGAAAGGGAGGGATGTTTGGAATGATGGTGTTTGTCTTCCCAAGTCACCATTACACATGATAGAGCCCTGCTTTCCTGGGGATGGCTGAACACCTGCCTGCCCGTGGGAAGTGGTGAATGGATTCCCTGTTGTGCTTTGCTTTTGTGCATGGCTTTTGCTTTACCTGTTAAACTGTCTTGATATAAACCCATAAGTTTTCTCAATTTTCCAATTCTCTCCCCCCTCCCACTGGAGGGGAGTGAGCAAGTGACTGTTGTGGAAGGAAAGAGAAATATGCTTCATTAACATGTCTGGAAACTGTCCAGAGAGCACCCAGGCAAATCCTCCCAGCAGCAGTGGAGTAAATGCAGTGCCTTAGAGATGCCTCTCCCTAATTCTTACAGAATAAATCAGTGCCTGGGAGGCAGCTTCCTGTGTTTCAGCTGCAGAAAGAACCCCACAAGGCTATTTGGGAATTACCATCCTTGATTTTTTTGTAGCTACAAATCTCAATACAAAGAATTTTAATTATTATTTATTCCTTGCAGAGAGAAATAGCAGCTCTTGAGCTTGCTGGCTGAAGGCATACTTGTTAACTTAATATGTGCCATTCACAAAACCTCTCATTCAGCACATTAATAACAGGTCACATCTTACAGATGATGCATTATTTCCCACTTTTCTCCCCTCTCTTTAGGATTATGCTTTTTAACTTCCTGGAGAATTTTCTGCTGGGGTAAAACTGAAAGCAGTTAGAAATTCAAGGAAATCAGCTTAATTCCAGTCTTTGCTGTTCGGTGTTACTTCAGATGTATGAAATTAAATGGAGGATGGTTGCTGGAGGGAGTTCCTGGGAAGTCTGGAATGAAATTAGGCATTTGAAATGTTTGGGGATATTCTGAAAAACTCCTGCCACTGGGCCAATCCTTTTCCTGCAATGAGTAAGCAGACTCTTCTGACTGCATTTATTTAGTATGTGCTGAACTAGGTCAACAAATGGCCTGCTTGAAAATCCCAGGACAAGGAGTTTCCAGCAGACACTGGCAGCTGCCCTCCCCAATTTCCAACAGGAGAAAAGCCAAGCTCAACAATGAAGTTAAAAGCCAAACCATGAATAAACTGACTTCCTTACATTGTAAATACATCGGAAAAGGGCAGCAGTTCAAAAGGGAAAATGAGCAAAACTCTGATTATTTTCCTTGAAACTGAATCCCAGGGGATGATTGTCCATTGAGATGCCCCCAGGAGAACCGTGCTGCGCCAAGAAGCAAGAGAGTTTGGGTAGGACATGGCCAAGGGGCCTCCAAACTCTTGCACAACAGGAATTTGGGTACAGCATAACAATCAGCTGAGGAAGGGGAAAACGGTTCTCAAAAACCTTGTTCCTGAGCTAAACCTGATTCTTAGGCCACCTTCAACCTTAATTTTGGTTCTTCAGCTGCACTGGGTGGGGGTGATTTTTCAGTGCTGTGTATGTGGTAATGTACACTGGATGCTGTTCAAGTCATCATGAGAAAGTAGCTACAGGCGAAAATAAAAGAGAAAGGTCATAACACTCCAAATTATAGTCTTGTAGTTCGGGTGGACTGAGAGCTCTGTTAAAGTTCTCTCTCTCTTTGGACCTCTAAAGGCACTGTAAAATGGGGAGAGGTTTTGATATGGCAAGTGCAAGCATAGGGCAAATCCACCTTAATCTTGGAAGTAACAAAAGGGCAGTGAATAAAACTTCTCAGGCTTTTAAAAAATAAAGTCAGAAAGAACAAACCTCTATGGCCTTCATCATACACCTAGGATCTCTAGGAGTTGGAAGCTGGGTATCGTGCTGAGGTTTCAAATCTCCACAACCCCTGCCCTCCCCAAAATCTTGTTAAAAGTATCTACCTGCATTATGCTCTCGGTGGAGGCTGCAGTAAATGGCCACTCTTCCTTCCATTAGTTTTATTACTGAGAACCTCCCTGTTCTGCCTCTTTGCTGCTGCTTTAATTGCAGCTTTGCTAGCAGATAGCCATCAGAAAAGACATCTGCAATTCAATTAGATCTGTGCTTAAACTCATGATCTCCGCGAAACCGGCCGCTGCCAGAACAGAGTGCCCTCCACGGGCTCACTGGCGCTGCAGCCTGCAGTGCTTTGCACTCCGGCCTCCCTTCTGCCCTGCTGGCCCCGCTTCCAGGTGCTTCAGGTGAGGACCCCTTCCTCACAGGAGGCTGCTAGGAGCTCGTTTCTTTTTCCTTGCAAAGCCGGACAGAAGCTGGAGACTTGGCACCACTGAGGAGCCATGAAACCTGCTTTATTATGTACTGCAAGTGGTTGCTGCAGAGAAGAATCTTTCTACCATGGATTTCCAGGGGTAACTTATTGCATCTTTTGCATAGACATGAAAGCATGATGAATTTATAGGAATGTTCATACTAAGAGAAGTTGGGCTTTTCACTGACTTATTTCTGTATTTGGTGCCGTAGGTGGCACATTTCCTGGTGCCAGCTGCTCCAGGGCCACCATTCCTGCTTGCAGTGACCCTATGAGGTAACTGAGGCGCGGGCCAAACACCTGGGCAGGCCAGACCACCAAACTCCTTCAAGGAACAGCTCTTTGGATATATTCTCATGACCCAAGAGGTAAATGTGGTCCGTAAGTGATGTCAGGCTGGTCACTGACACAAACCACAGCCTTGTTTATAAATGCTCCAGAAGGATGTTACAAAGTGCTTTTAGTGGTCTTGCTTAAAGCATTTCTAACAAATTATTATAAAGGCTTGCAAAATCACAAGTGAAAGAAGCCAGAAGAGAGGTTTGTGTGGGCTTCTTTGTAGAAAAGACGCAGCTGCTGAAAACCCCAAGTCTGAAGAGAGATGAAAAGTGAAGGTGAGCATGGGGAGTAGATGTGGCTAGCAGCTCACTGCAAGCCTTCCTGCCTTCAGGGAGAAGTGGTCCCCACCTGATAGAGGGGAAAACTGAATACTTACCTGGGATGGGAGAAAATCAAATGGGGATCAGAACAATGCAACTGAGTTTAAACCAGACATGTTGGGGTGCTGTACTTGTCGATACCCCTGAGTACAGGGTTTAGCAAAGCCTTGATGAGAAGGTTGTAGCCATGGGCTTTCTCCATCTGCCTTTCACAATATTGTTGTTCTTAGTATGTTTTTAATAAAGGAAGGAAGGGAAGTCTTACAGGGGAAGGAAAGTCTAGACTGGGCCCCTATCTGTTTTAAAGAGTTGACAGTGAGGAGGTTTGGGGATACTTTTCTACTGGAGCATCCTCACCTCCTGCAGTGTTTTAACTTTCTCCTGAACAATCTAGGCTTTGGCAGATGTATGTGCTCAGACCCACCAAGCCATCCATGCTGAGCCAGTTGGACCAGGAGGTGGAAGGCCTGTGAGACCAGGTGACATGGGAGCTTTCACTTGGCCATTGCCCACCCACCCTTCCCTCAAGGAGCTCCTCGTGAGGGTTAATGCCCCCAGCCAGAGCTGATGCACATGGCGTGAGGAGAGGGCTGCACCTCTGCACCCTGTAGCCCAGGGGAAAATAATGCCATTTTCCATGGCACTATTAGTTCATTTCAGCATGGCTGCTCATAGGCAATCTGGAGGTAAAATCACTGTTTGCATTTCCTCACACTGCTTGAGTGGCAAGTAGCCCTTTATTTTAACAAGTTTCCTTTTGGAGATGTGAAAGTTGTTAGTAATTTAGAGAGGAAAAGACTCTTGTATCAAGAGTCTGTTTTTGACGAGAGGGTTAGATCCTTTCCCTTTTCTTAAGATATATTTAAGATGGGCATTTAAATTAATAAGAAGCAATGCTAAAAAAAAACCCAACCCAAACTAATGTAAATAAAAAATACTCTGCAGAAGGCAATGGCAATTCTGCACAAAGTGATGTACATCCCAGGATGAAGAAAGAATCCTTCCAGCAAAACCTGGCAGTTCATCGCTTTTCCAGCTCCCAGAAGACCAACCAAGCTAGGGAAGGGTTTAAATAAAACCACACATGCCCTTTTGAGATGTTGTATATGAAAACTCTAGGACATTAATTTCCTTTTTCTTTTTAGAAAGAGAGAAAAGAAAAGCAACCTTTGTTTTTGGTCTAAATTTTCACTAAACTCCATTTCTGTATATACTTACCTTCAAAGTTTGCCAATGAGGCTGCTTGGCAACATCAGTACAGAAAGAGCATATATCAGTTATCATCTGTGTTAGAAGCAAACCCAGGATAAACCTTCAGTATTTCTAATTTCTGATGACCTTATCATAATGCCAGATAGATTTGATGTTCCCATTAAAATATGAGCTCCTGAAATAATGCTGCTCCTATGAGACTTGTACCTCTATTAAGAATGAGTCAGCTTCTAGCCTTCTGTTTCTGGGTAAAAGAGCTGAAAATATCAACACACTGCACTACACCAAGCTAGAAATCAGAAAAGAAATAAGGGGGGGAAATGCCAAAATTATTTTTTGATATTAAATTACATATTTGGCCTGAAATTCTGGATAGTTTGATAACTCTGAAATCATATTGGAGCAAACTTGTGCTGTGACAGTGACACAGTCTGCCTTTGGTGCTGTAGTGCCCTGATCCTGCAACAAATCAATTAAGGGTTTGGGGTTAAACAAACACAAGATCAATCTTTCTGTTTCACAAAGTGTGACTGAATTTTTTCCTTGACATGTGACAGTTTTGTGATATTTAAGCATATGTTGGATTTTTAACCTTAAATGTCATTTATCTATTTCCCTTCCAAGAAGGATTTTGTATTGAAAGTGTTTTATCTGGTGACTCATATTATCTGCAAATAATCAAGCTGAAATACTAATGGCTTTTGAAGAGGGAACAAAGGATGACATTGTTCTGGATCACCAAAAGCAATTCAATCTGTTCCTCAAGGCAGGAATAAAGGTTGCCACCTTGTTTACAAAAATGGAGAAGGGAAAGGGCCACTGTCTTTCAGCTGTGCAGACAGCTGAGGAGAAGCAGTGTTCAAGTTGGGCTTGCACAGTGCTACAGCTCTACCAAGCCTCTTAAAAGTAGCATCCAGTTCAGAGGCACTGGTGTTCGTTTCCTCATTCCCAAAGACTCTCTGGAGTGCTTTTATTACAGCTCTACAACATAGGCAATGTGTTGCACCAACTTCTTTGTTGCTTCCCTGGAGCTGTCGCAGGCTGTGCACAGGCACCAGGGCTAATGCCCTCCAGGCCACCCTACAGCCAGTGGTGTTCTCTCACGGTGGCCCCAACAGTGAGGGCAGGCCTGTGGATCCACAAGTCTACAACAACAGGTTTCCTAAAGCTCAGGTTGTGTTTGGAAGGGTTAAGAGAAAGCACTGACTTTTCTGTTTTCCAGAAACTGCTGGCTAAGTCACCTAGAATGAAAAATAGCAGCAGCCATTTTGAGCAAAAATAACCAGCTGCAGTAATGGTCCCATCTCTAATCCCCTACATGTCATCTTTGCAGAGCTACATTAGCAGCATAGCAAAGGACAGGAGAGCTGTTTGGACAACTAGAATAACAGAATAATAGCATCGCTGTTGATTGGTTTGCAATGCCCAAGCCAAACCTCTAGCCTCCCCAGCTGTGGATTTAAGGGCCTTGAGGGAAAGCTGTGTGAGGAGTGCCTGAGGTTACTTGGTCTGTTGAGCCTAGAGAAGAGAGTGAGGGGAGACCTCACTGCAGTTACAACTTCCTAGTGAGGCGGAGTGTCAGGCACTGATCTCTTCTCTGTGGTGACCAGTGACATGACCCGAGGGAATGATCTGAAGTTGTGTCAGGGGAGGTTTAAGTTGGATAGCAGGAAAAGGTTCTTCACCCAGAGGGTGGCTGACCACTGGAAGAGACTTCCCAGAGAAGTGGGCACAGCACCAAGCTTGACAGAGCTCAAGAAGTGTTTGGACAATGCTCTAGGCACATGGTGTGACTCTTGGGAACGGTGCTGTGCAGGGCCAGCAGTTGGACTTGATGATCCTTGGGGGCCCTTCCAACTCAGCATTTTCCATGATTCTGTGAATAATGATTTATTGCACATTAAAATACTTACTGCTGGGTTGAAATGGCAAATGTACACAATCCTGTGGCTTTTGTTTCTGAACAACCCGCTTTTATAAGGGGAGATGATGATCTAAGGCTCAATCATTTCTTGAGCAGCCTTTGTTCCACTGATGCTGGAAGGTCATTTTCAGGGCAGTGACACCTGCTGACCTGAAGCATCAGGGGATGAAGGCAGACCTAAACATGAAGTGACCTGTGCTTGGTGCCTGTTTGTGCTGCACATATGGACACAGAACCCTGGTGTGCAGCGGCCTGGGCTGCGCTTGGACATACTCCGTGTGTTGGCAGCACACCAGCACGGGGTTCTGTTGGACAAACAACTCCCTGTGCCACAGTGCCTCCAGACTCCCTCAGGGCTATGTCCAGCTGAGTTTTGGGAACCTCCAAGGACAAAAAATCCACAGCTCTTCTGGGCAACTTCTTCCAATTTTTGCAATGTTTATTTGGTTTTTTTTCCCTAATACCCAATCAGGCTTTTCTTTGATGCAACTTTTATCAGAGCCCATGAAGTTTCTCACCTCTTTTAGGGTAAGATAAACTGCAAGTGGCAGATAAGGAGTACCCGTCTTTTCCCACTGGTGAGACCTTGTGCATGCTGCTTCTCTTCTACTACAGTTATCCTGAATTGCAGACACCTCTTCCAGCTGCTGTGTCCATCGGAGATAACTAACCCTTCCTCAGCTGTGACTGTCCACATGGAAAGCTGGAATAGCTTCTGCTGACAAAGCAGAGGACCTGCTTTTAGGGGGAAGAAGAGAGGCTGGTTGTCTTTACCTGCTCCACCTGCAGCTCCTGTGTTCAGGGACTGCACACTCACACCCAGCCTGTCTGTGGTGTCCGTGTGTCTTGGCATAGGTGACTATGGAAGAGCTCTTCTTCACTTCAGGATGCAAATTAAGACAGAAATGACAATGTGCATGTTTTTGCTTGGTTTATTTGTTTTCTTTTCCCTCGGTGTGTAGCTGCAGTATTTGTGTTATTGGAAAGCCATGGGCTCTCTGTGGAGTCATCCTGCATCCCAGGATAAAAGACAAATGTGGGGGGGGGGCTAGTGGGAGTGGTGGGGAGCAGTGCTTTTGAGAAACATGGATGAAATAATCCTCAAGCAATTAATTTATTTAGGAATGATAAAACAGCTAGGAGGTGATTCTTTTGTTCTCTGACAGGGACAATAGTCTTTTGTCTATAAAAACAGCTTTTTAAGTTGAATCCATCAGAAGTTTTTCAGTGAAGTGTTTTTGATGGAAGATACCGATTGAAAGGGATAACAAAAAAATAGCCAAAAATGCTACAAAGTGGTGATAAATTTGTAGAGGAAAAATATTAGAGGAATGCTTTCAATTCATAAACTGTTCTTTTAAAAAAATCTGGAATTTCACAGTGATATTTTTAAAGTTGTATGTTCTGTAGGGCTTTTTTTAACATCACGGCTGACATGTCATGAAATCATCACGGCGCATAATAACATCTTATCATTTCTAGCTCAGAGTGTTGCCTGTTTGTTGTAGTGAAACAGTTTGGCACCTGATCAAAGTGTCTCCTGCCTGTCTTGTAAAAAAAATAATGTCAAACTTCCATTACAACACAGACAGGAGACACTTTGATCTAGAAAAGGAAATATGTTAGTGTTTACTAAGTGGCAGATGGTTTTAATAGTTTTAAAATGAAACAGAATAAAAAAAATAAGATATTCCTATATAACATGCAGGACAAATGAAATGCCATGAATTTATATGAAAAAACCTAAATCACAGATAAAAAGTAGGAAAGAGCATTTCTTAAGAGTGACTGTGCTTTGGTGAGGGTTTTTCCTTTGCCATTTGCTTTTGACTGGGTTGGGTTTGCCAGGTGCTGAGTCTGCCCCACACTCTGCTGCTGGGATGGAGGCATGGAGCTGGCAGGGCTGTGAGGCTGGAAATGCCTGTCTTGTTTAAAAAGAGAGATGAGGTTGACCCATGCAACAAGGATGACTCCTGCATTGTTGCCATTGGCTTGTTTAAGGTCCAAAAAAGTTCCAGATCAGCAAGAGCCTATTTTTGGCAAATATGTTTCTTAAACAAAAATGAAACCCAAAAGAGCTGCCCGATCTGGAGCATAAACTTGAGACAGTTATCTATGGTACTGGGGGATCTGTTCCAAGAAACAGCATGCTGAGCTCCATGTCTGACTTCAGCTATTTGGGAACCATCTGCCAACATCACACTGTATATATAAGCTTGTAACTATTATTATTATTATTATTATTATTGTTGTTGTTGTTGTTCATTATTTCCAGCACCAAACAGAATCATATGATAGTGTACACACAGTGAACAGCATCCAGAAATAGACACATGCACAGTCAACACAAAAATGCACCCCGGCGAGAGCAGGGCTAAATCTGACCCTGAGCAGGGGTAAATCAGGCTGGCTTACCAATATGGTTTAAATCAGTATAAAGGAAAAATGTCCTTTTCTGTTGCAGGTCCTTGCTGTTAGGTAGGTTGGTAAAAGCCCACTGAGAGTTCCCATTCCCCTCTGATAACTCATCCTGCCCTGCTTTAACTGTTACCCAATAATGTGAAACCATCACTACTGATCACAGAATCATTTAGATTGGAAAAGATAATCTAGTCCAACCATATAGCAACAGCTGAGCTTGCAGCTGCCAGCAGAAGAGCTGGCTGGTTGTAGGACATCACACTGATGTCCTAGCACAGACGTCGAGCTGCACAGGCATCTGCCAAATGGAAGAGCAGCTGATTGCTGGCCTTCCTGGATCGGACTGTGGCAACTCCTCTAAAGACATGAGGTATCCAAAACTGTGTTTGCATTTATGCCATCAAAACCAGGGGTATCCAAGCCCAAGGCACAGCTGGGCTGTCAGGAGAAGCAGCTGTGACATGGAATGGCTGTGCTTCTGACTGCCCCTGAGGGCCTGAGCCTGCAGTCCTCCTGCGTGCCAAGATGCTGGGCATCTACCTGCCTTACCTGCCTGCAGGATGGAGCCAGCACAGCTTGCAGTGTATCCTGAAAACTTTTCACCAGGTGATTCCTTGTATGTGGCTCTGTTGGGTGTCAGCAGCTATCCACTGTGCTATTCAGAACAGACCTTCATGTGCCTATGGAAAGCAAGGCCATGGCACACAAAGGGTTACTGCAGGAGGAAGCACAGGGAAGAGGAAAGACAGATTTCAAGCCCCCGAGTCAGCCAAAAAGCTGAAATCGTAGGAAGCTGCACTGAAAAGATGAAAAAAAAAAGGAAGAGAAAGGGAGATTTGAATAGATCCAAGCCTGCTGAGGAGTATAAAGGAGAAAAACAGTGCCGGCATGAAACCCTTCCAGCTGCTTTCCACAGACCCAGCACAGCAAATTTGTCACAGGAAATAAAGCAGAGAAAGAGAGGGAGATGGGCCAAGGCAGAGGGCACATGGAGGGATGGTTTCCACCTCCAGCAAGGCCAGAGGGCTGAGCTCACCTCTGCCTGTGACCAGCACTGGATTCCAGATGCTCTCAGAGACTTGGGGTGTGGATATGCATGGGGTTAGGTGGGGAAGTGGCCCCTGAGACTGGCAAAAGCAATTGTGTCAGCTCTGCCCCTGACCACTCTGGGTGAAGTGGGGAGAGGAGTGGGCTGCTTGTTCTGCCTCCTGCAAGAACTGTCAATCCTTCTCTTCATGCAACAGGGGAATCAGGAAAAAAAAAAAAAAGAAAGGAAAAAAAATGGAAAGAGAGAAGCCACTGGGCTCCTCAGCCAATTCCAGCCATTTCCAGTGCTTCAGCCTCCCACTGCTATGTGTGGAGGCAGATTAGAACACTTTCAGCTGCAGAGACATTGCACATCCTCAGGATGCCTTTCACTCTTGGGCACTTTGCATACCCTGATTTAACCCTGAGTGGGATATATGGATTCTAGTTGTACAGATGAAACAATTATCTAGAGCTGAGCAGGTCACCCTGCTTCCTCAACAGCCAGTGGGAAGGAGGAGATACCTCCCTCCAAATGTGGATTATGTTGCCTCTGGATGGGACATGTTGCTTTCAGGCTGACCCAGAGCAGAGCCTGGGCTGGTGCTCAGGCACAGATGCTGCATGTCAGGATGCCTCAGAGGAGGGACACCTGTAGCCCACCATCATCTGGTGGTGCCATTTGGTCTCCCATCCCAGCCACGGATGCTGGTAGCTTCTACTGGAAGTAGAAGCAAATTAATGAAGAAAGAGGGAAAGACTGACATTGCATCCTCATGCCCAAGAGATATAATGCTTTGCTTGGTCTAGGAGCTAAAGTACCTATGAAGAAGACGCCTTTCAGATGTGGCTTGGCATGTCAAGAGTCTCCACAGGGAAATGTTACCAGTCACCTGTGGTGGGAAGGCACTGCCATCACAGCCTGCAATCAACCAACCCTGTGAGAGACTGAAATGTTAATGGTTAATGACTCAAAACAATTGCTCATTTGTGGAGGCGGCAGGGTGCTTTGCACCCCCCAATGGAGAGGTGGTGAGTTTTTGGGTGTGCCATGACAAACCTCTGGTCTGCATGAGAAATCACCACCAGAGGCTACAAGCCAGGCTTTGAGGCTAATAGGAGGCAGATCCAATTGTCCTCCCTTACATAACTCATTCACTTGTAAAGTTCAGTTGTCCTCCCCACCTCCCCCGGGAAAGGTCCTGAGAGTTTTCCCCCTTCTGATGGAGCGTAACTGGTTCAACTGCGCTGACGTGAGAGGCAGCTGTCAGGTCTTAGAAGGTGTCATAAACCATCAAAGACCCCCAAAGCGCCTCCAGACTAATTTCTGAGTCCTTCCACCACAGCACTGAGACATCCCCACATAGGGGAGGAACCTGGGCGTTCCCACCGAGCCTGAGTGTGTTTGAACCCATGGGACCTTGTGTTTCATGGGCTTTTTTTCCCCACCCCCAACGGATCAAGACTGTGATCATCAATTTGACCAAGGAACACTAAATTGCAATAATCAAGTCTTGTTGCGAGATCCATGGGTGGTGGTAAATTTCTACTCTTTCTTCGTTTCTTCCTTCCTTTCTCCCTTCCTTTCTCCTTATACGTTCTCTTAAGTGATATTTTAATGCTTTCATATTGATATATGACTATAGATAATAATAACCAAAACGGCTACATACCTGCTTTTCATTGCCACCAAACTGTTCTAAAATAAACTCTCCCTGTATATGTATTTGTAAACACCATTCATTCAGTGTCATTCCACTCTAATCTGCCCCCAGGGATCTATTAACACGAACCTGGGTTACCCTTGCCTTCTGGAGCCCGTCGTGACAAACCCCTGCCGGGTGGGACCCTGGAGCTGTGAACCCAAGTCCCTGCCAAGCCCCTGGGGGTGGGATGGGGAGCAGTTACNTTATACGTTCTCTTAAATGATATTTTAATGCTTTCATATTGATATATGACTATAGATAATAATAACCAAAACGGCTACATACCTGCTTTTCATTGCCACCAAACTGTTCTAAAATAAACTCTCCCTGTATATGTATTTGTAAACACCATTCATTCAGTGTCATTCCACTCTAATCTGCCCCCAGGGATCTATTAACACGAACCTGGGTTACCCTTGCCTTCTGGAGCCCGTCGTGACAAACCCCTGCCGGGTGGGACCCTGGAGCTGTGAACCCAAGTCCCTGCCAAGCCCCTGGGGGTGGGATGGGGAGCAGTTACCAGCAGGGAGGATGTTAGGTTAAATGCCATGGTGTTGTGGGAAAAAACACTAGGAAGAGTACTGATAGCTGGTCCCATAGAAAAAGAAAGCTACAACAAAGTTGGAGAGGAAGTTTTTACAAGGGTATGTAGTGATGGGACAAGGTGCAAAGGCTTTAAACAGAAAGAGGAGGGGTTTAGATTAGGTATTAGAGAGAAATTCTTTACTGTGAAGGGATCATTCTATGAAAAAGGGTTTATGGGTAAAAGCTATGAGGTTAATGAATCTGTAGAAGCCAGTTTGAGATGAAGTTTGTGTTTGTCACCTTTGATAGTTAGAAGAGGCATACAAGGACTAGTTCTAGTACGTAAAAGGTACAGGTCTGTGCATGTAACTTCTGGGGTCACTTAGGGTCCTCCCTGGGAAGAGGTGAGCAGGGAGAGGACGGGAAAGAGCTTTCAGTGACATATACCAACAGAAATGAAGGCATGCTGTTGCTCTGCTCTTGAATGGGGCAGGTTAGGAGCAAGGGCCTGAAGCTGAAGGAGGAGCAGGGATCAGGTTAGACTTTGAGATAAGGGCCGAGCACTGAGAAGTCACCCATTGCGCTGAAGCTGCCTGGACTTAACGTCGAGCTGGACAAGTGATTCAGAAATGGCTTCTGCCAGCAGGAAATGTTTGTCTAAACACACCTCCCCATGGCCATTTTGTTCAAGAACAAAGCTGGAGTTTCTGAGAGACATTGCTAAACCGATGTCATTATCAGTGCTGCATTTTCAAGATAGGTCTCCAGATAATGACACCAATTCTGTTTCTCAGGCAAAATTTCTGTGTGATTTGCTGTGCACCAATAATGAAGGCCCTGTAGGGTTCAATACCACAACTGTTTTTGCTCAGAAATCAATCTGTTGATTGAGGAGGTCATTTACTGCTAGAAAAATTGTGTTGTCTCCCAAATCCAGCCATGAGCTTTAGAAGATGAGGCTATCTAGTCAGATGTGCACTGCTGACTTCGTCTTGGCCACAACAAGCTTGAGCTCATGTGCTCACTGCTTCCTCCATCACCACCTCCTCCTCTTCTTTGGCATCTCAGTGCTCCAGGTCCTCTGGGCCAAGTTTTGTGTTCCCACAGGGCTGGTTCAGTGTTACAAACATGCGGGGAGGGAGCATGGGAGGCAGCATTTGTGTTGTCTGCCCAGAGATCCTTGAAATGGGTGGGCACCTTGTTCTGACATGGAGCAGTAATTTGGAGATAATGATAACAGATATGTCTAAGAAGCTGTTCACATTTTTTTTTTTTTAATTCTTTTCACTCTTAGTTAAAGCAGGAGAGTCAAAATGCCACAACATCACAAGTATGATTCTTAAAGTTCTTAAAGCTCAGGACTAAGTACCAATCCCAAGTTGGCCAGACTTTGCTGAACCCTTGCAAAGAGTTAGCCGTACACAGTGACTTGTAGCAGCACGGTTGTATAGAAACATTATATTGGGATACATCCTGTGTGATCACTGGAACCTGTAAAACAAATGCCTTTGAAAGCCTTTCAAGGTTTGGGGAAACTTGAGCGGGTTAGAAAGGCCTCTAGGTACCAACAGAGCACAGTACAGCTCATGGGCCAGATGCTTCAGCCTGCCAGACCCCCACATCCCTGCCTAAAAAGGTAGCCCAGTTAATCCCAGTTAGAAGTCTCTAGTAAGCTTGTAACTTAGAGCTAGAAACACAGGAGCAAATTTTGTCACCTGGGCTCACCCAAATGTCGTCCCCTGAGAGTGATTAAAGCAATTCCAGATGGCAGCAGTGACAGTTGCTGCCCTCCCAACACCAGTTGCCAACCTGCTTGAGAAGAGCCCCTGCCAACCACCCCCATGCTGCCCAGTGTCCCAAGTACTGAGCCAAACTCCCACCAGCTCTCAGTCACAGTTTTGTTTTCTATCACAACTTAGCAGCCATTAAATATTGAATGCTGAAAGTTTGGGGACGAAAGGTAGCAAAACAAACTTTATTGCCATTTCCAGAGCTGTTTCCTAAGACACAAACACAAGTTTCACGGTGAACTGTGCCAGGCTGGCGACCGCTTTCCACCTTCCAGCTCAGCCTCTTGCTTTCCCTCACTACCCACCCTTCAGAAGCTTGTTCCTACCTGGTCCGTAGACAAAAAAACCAAAGAGAGCCAGCAGCTGGATCCTACAGGGTACTTCTCCTATGGCTTCAAAAGTATGGGTGGGGAGAGGGAAAAAAGGAGTTTTCGGTTGTTAGTGCTTTGCTCTTTTGCTCTGCTAGCCCATGTAAAAACAGATGCAGAAAGACAAGATAAGGAACTCTGTGGTTTCATCTTCTAACCTCAAACAGCAAACACTCCTCAAAAACAGTTTACTGTGTGGTCACGTTGCTTCGAAGACAGGATAAGGAGCCCAACTGAAAAAAACACAATATAGTAATTGCAAAATAATATTTAGTCACAGAGGAGCTATAAATAAAATAGAAGATGCCCTGAGATTTGAAAGCCTCAACAACTCAATAGCATCTCTCTCTTAGGAAGTTTCTTCTTCTTTTTCTCTTGTAGAGATGCTTCAGTTGCTATTGATACAGGCACCTCCTCCCAACAACCAGCTAAATTGTTTATCCACACCCCCTCCTCAAGTCCCATTAAAATAGATGCTTTTCAGCATGTGCCAGGAATATCCTTATGTGAAATGTGCTATGATGTTGCAACTTCTATTCAGTTTATTTTCAGTCAGTACAATGAAGCAGCACGAGGCAGGGCTCTGAGGCTGGGGACAAACACAGAAAGGAGACGTTCATTAATAGTAATTTTGAACTGCTAAGTTTCATTTTCATGTGTACTGCTAGCATGGTACTACGAACAGGTTGAAGATTTAAAAAAAAAAACCTAAAAACATTAAATACCAGTATGTTAACTATAGCCCTTACAGCTTCACAGAAAAAACAGATGTTCTGTAAATGCAGATGTTGCCAGGACTGAAATAACAGCTGGCATATACTGATAATTACTAATTGGACTTATTCAGTGGGTAGAGCATAACAGCCACAGAGTAAAGGCTAACAGACCGACTCCTTCTCCTGATTCTGGAGAGCAACTGAATTTCCACTTTGGCTTCCCTTTTTTCCTTTTCCTTGCCATTTTCAATTTCAGCATCATCAGTGCCTTCCAACACCTTCTCTTTCCTCTCCCCCTGCCCTGGGTACCCATGCCTTGGAGGCAGGTCCTGGGGAAGGTTCTTGCTGGCAACCGGGGGTGGCTGTGGCAGCACCACCTCCCAAAGGCAGCTGCTGACCAAGGAAGGAGGTCCAGAGCAATCAGCCTGAGTGGTGTCACTCAAATTGGCCCCACTCCCACCGAGGGCTATGTGCCTGCTTCAAGTGTGAAAACTGAGCTTCAAACACAATTTTGGTGCAGAGAGCACAAAATCCCACTAACTGGCACAACACAACTTGGCAGGAACATCGCCTTGACCGTGAGGGATGAGACCTGGAGCTGTGTGGGGCTGTGCGCAGAGGAGTCATGGGAGCAGCAACTGAGAATCCAGGGTTGTTTATGTTCTGAGTGGTAGGTCCTGCTGTTAGTCACGGGCACTTTGAGCAAAAGTGCTGCCTCACGCATCAACAAGTGGCAGAAGTGAAAGAGAAAAACAGACTGACTTGATTTAAAGTAAACACGAGAAAAACAAATCCGCCTAAAGCCTTGCTCCATGTTATCAGAAAGGTACCGGGCTGCAGGAACACTGTGTGTTAAATCAGCTTGTAATATTTGATTTTGAGTTGCACTTTTTTGGCATTAAAGCAAATCAACCAGTTTTTCCTAGTGACTGGAAAACACCAAGAGCTGTAACACACTTCTTTCAAAGTTCATCTTCAGAGATGTGAGGATGATTCAACTGTAAAGCTGCATCGTGGCCAAATGTATCTGAGGAGGGGTCCCACTTCCAGGGTGTAGTGGGTCATTCTGCCTGCCCACCCAAAAATTCTGGCTATGGGTCTCCTTCCTACCTGTTGGGACACCATAAAATCCTCTTCCCTTCCTTCACTGGGGGGAAGCTTTACTGTTGGCATGGAGGGAAGGGAAGGAGTACATCTGTGCTTTGCTTTCCATCTATCTCCTTTTCACGTTGGAAGAACTGTAAATGACTTTTGAGTAAAGGCACACTGGGCTTGAATTAAAAGCCCTCCTTCCTAAGCAGCTTTTGGCCATTGCCAGCTTCAGCAGCCCAAGAGCTGGTGAGCTGGTGGGTGTTTGTGTCTGGGTGGGCCGTCTGCCCGTGGACTGGGACCAGAGCCAGAGCCTGGGCACAACTGTGGCGACCACAGGGGGAGATTTTGGATCCCTTCAGCCACAAAGCCTCCGCTCCCCAGAGCCATCTGTACATAGACACAGATGTACACACTCACACGTTTTTTTGGGGGTTTTTAGCAGGGTGTGGTTTGACTTCCTCTGCTGGTTTCACTGGGTCAGAGATACACTTTGCAATGAACAGGAAGGAGGTTTTCCTCCCTTTTGAAGAGGATGTCTGGGAAAAAGAAGCCCTGCCTTCTCTGGGCTCCAGGGGAACGTATGTGAGTGTCCCTCAGAGAGCCCAGCTAATGGCCCTACTGCCCCTTGCACCACCTTGGCATCGCCTTACCAGGGCTGGGCTCCTTTTCCTCTCTGGTGGGTGGGGGTTTCACTGTGCTTCACACTTGCCTTCCAGAACCACTATTTGGCCATTATTTCTTTATTATTTCATGTATATATTATGAGTGTAAGTACATATACACAAATAATTAAGTCTGTATGAACTGTCTATGTTTTGGTGAGTATAATTCTATCACACGTACCATTTCTATGGAGGGGTGATGCAGAAGGGGCTGCTGATGCTCACTCCTCTGGCCCTTGAAGTGTGCACATCCTCCCGAGTCCCCTTGCCCACCACAGGCTGTGGCACTGGGACTCATGTGGGGCCCCATAGGAGGTGAGGACACTTGCCTAGAGAAGCCTGTGGGCCCCCTCTCAATCCCCACTGTGTGAGCCCCATGCATCCTGACACCTGTGTCACACCATGCCTGGCCCCCAAACCCCTACGTCTCCCCCATGCTTCCACATGTTGTCCCATGTGCCCCCATGTCTCATTACTTCACCGCATGTGTCCTGCTGTGTTCCCACACCTGTCCTTCCATGTGTTCCTGCATGTCCTCCTGCGGTCCCATGTCCCTCCCACCAAACCTCCATGGACTCCCATGCCCCCACATGCATCTCCCATGTGTCCCACCTGTCCCTTTGCACCTTCTTGAGTGTCCCCATATACTGTGCATGCTCCTCACACCCTTCACATGTACAACCAAACCCCCTGCATGTCCCCAGTGGTCCCCAATGCTTGTCCCATGCTATGCCTCCATGACTTCCCATTGCACCCTCCTTGTGTGTGCCCCACTAGCTCTTCCTGCTGCCCCATTCCTTACTCTTCCTGGGCAGTGGAAGCTGCTAACACTTTGGTACAATGTGCTGCCAAACCCTGAGGTGTCACTTTCTGATTTTGACAGAAGCAGCAAGGTTACTATCTAAGATGAAAGCAAACCCCCCTTTCCTCTTGTGACAAGCACTGCTTATTTCAAGCCCATATGAGTATAGTCATGAGTGTTTTGGTGTAAATTGCCTGCTTGTGACACACAAACCGGTTCCTGAAATGAGAGTGCAGGCAGCTCACTGACTGCTTTGGTCTGGGGCTGTCTCAGCTTTCAGGATATAACACGTCCCCAGGAATTATTTCAAGCTGTAGCAAGAAAACACATGGCAAACTGTCCAGCTGCTTGCAGTAGCCCTGCAACAAGATCTGTATTGTGAAAGTCTGACTAAACATGGCAGAAGAGAGAGGGTGTCCCATGGCATAGCTGTATGGCCATGTGACTTCTGCTGTAGCCAGCGTAGGTTATTGACAACTGGAAAGCAATAAACCTGTTGCTACATGCTTCTTAGGCCAACTTTTGGCTGACAAACAAGGAATATGATGGACTTTCCCAAGGCCGGTATTCTAGCGTTTGCTTTGGGTATTGACATTTCATATCCCATTGTTAAAGGCTGGGAAAAAAATCAGTTATTCATTGGGACAAAGCTGTCTTTGTAGAAAGGTGTTGGGGCCTCATTTTCATATTATTTGCACATCTTCTCATTTTACTGGGTGTGGAGAGAGGAAGACTGTGTCCATGACACTGTATGGTGCTGAGACCTCTCACCCTGGATGTGTACTGAGGTGGCACTGTGGCTGATGGAGAAGGGTTGGTTGTGTGCATTAGACTGGCTTCACATACAGCCCAGCATCTATCTCCACATGTGGCCACATGTTTTGGGAGGAGGGAGGACAGGGCTTCTGATGCTTCCCCTACCAGGCTGTGAGATCTTTGCTGCTTGCAGGTTCCTAGGGCTTGACTGGCTTTCTTGTCTGCTGCCAACGCTGTTCATGCTTCAGTGGACACCAAGCACAGGACCTGACTCTTGACCAGTGGTCTGTGTAGGGCCCCTGTGAGTGTAGGACACAAAGGTTGGCCCCCACAAAATATCTAGTTCTGCAGCTGTATGTGTTGAATTTCATCTGCCCTTTGACCACTCACCGTCTGTGGTTCTCACAGTGTGTCCTTGTCCTCAGACAGCTCCTTATCAGTGGCCAACTCTCTCACATCACTCCTCACCCCTTTACAAAGGTACTGAGGAGCCGAGGTCACTGCACAGACCCCAATGGAAGGTCACTACTATCATGCTGCCACGTGAGAACTGGCTGTCTACTCCTGACCTCCGTTTCCTGTTTTTCAGCCCATTATCTGTAGATAGCAGGACCCACTTTCTTATGCCTGAATGGCTGCATTTCCTGAGGAGCTTTCTCTGCAGCCTCATTTCATCCCGAGCTGCTTCCTGGCCTAATGGAGCTGTTGTGCCCATAGGAATGGGTGTGCTGGTCCCAGCTGGCCTGAGTCTTGGGATGATGGTATGTGTGCCTGCAGGTACAGAGCCACCCCACCACCCTGGTGTCTTTGGTAGAAACATGTGTTTTGGGTCCCCCCTACAGTGAAAGGAGGGAAAGGTGGAACTCTGGACCTTCCAAGGGGCCAGTCTTTGCCCATCATCCAGGGCAGGTGCCATCGTCTGGGTGTCCTGCAGCCACTGACTCAGGGCTGAACAGTGAATAACAATAGTCTCTTCTGCAGAAGGCTGTAAGAACGTGTGGCTAATTCGGTGTCTGCACACGTGCTACCGGGACCAGTGTGGTTTCTGAACAAGCCCAGGTGATTTTGCAGCTGGGACGGTGTTCAGAGCACATGTTTTTAACCCGACTGTTTTTCTCATGTGGTGGTGAGTCAGGTCTAAGACCTTTGTTTGCTCTTCCTGTTTTTCTTTGTTTCGAGGACTCAAGGTTTATCACCAGCAATCACATTGGGCTGCCCCTCACTGCTGCACCTGAGAAGTCTGTGCAGTACCTGTCGTAACATCATGGTAGCACACACCAGATGGGCATGGCTTGTTTCTCTTCCCACAGCTCTGGATGACAAAAATAACATAAAATGGCGACAATTCTCTTATTGTTTTATTTCATGATAATTTTCTTCTCCTTCCTTTCTCTGCCCCGCTGAGGGACATTTTGGCAGTTTGCAAACTGCCCTGTTCACATTCACTGAGTGTTACTACAGGCATTTCTTTCATGTGACAGCTTGAAAAAGGGATGTGAAAGCTTTCCTTCTTGTCTTCCTGGCCTTTCCCTCCATCATCTGACCCTCATGAATGCTCTCCAGCAAACAGTTTGCCTTTCTTGCATGGTAGAATCTGGAAATAATTGCCTACCACAGCACTTACTTCTATCAGTGAATAAGCTTGTGTAATTGTGCTGTGGTCTTTGCTCCACAGTTCATTTTCTTAGCTCAGAAATGTGCTTTTATATTTTTTTCACCATTGCATATATTCTGTTTATCCCCACAATGCATTGTTGCCAATAAAATAGGAAAATACGGGATAATCACCACTTAAATGCTTTAAAACCGATGCCATGTGTGGGGAAAAAAAAAAAAAAAAACAAGCCGAGGAAGAAGTCCTAGCATCCTCAAAGGAATGTGCATCAAATGGGCTCTAGCCAAATTACTCGCTTTTTCTGATGGTTCATATAAAAACTCAAGGTCCTGATAATCTGACAAGCCACAGTCTGATTCCTTGAATCCCCAACCACACCTCAAAAGTTGGCTTACTTGCATCAGAGGCTCAGTAGTTCTGGCTGTTGCTGATCATTTGTTTGTAATTTGTGTAGCAAGCTCTGGGAGCATCGAATGACATAATCCTGTGTCACTGTAGAGCTCTCAGGAGATTGCTGATAAATAACAATAATATATACACATGTAATGGATAGAGGCAGCAACCAAACAGGACAATAATTGCTGTCTTGGTGGAGCTTATTGACTTAAATCAGGCAGAAGCAGTTTTTGTGAATGGATGCCACCATTGTAATTTCCTGGGGAAAAAAAATGTCAATATATATCTTTCAAAATATGTGCCCTGAGAGATGTGCTTCATGTGACAAGGATGGAGCTGTAACTATGTGTGCTTTTTTTTTTTTTCTTGATGATGTCTAGTGTTTTCCCCAGTATTGGCCACAGAGGACTAAACTGGCCCTGTTTGATCGGGTCGTCGCTGTGACCCAGTCCCCATCACAGTATCCATTTCCTCACAGAATATTGCTCCTGCACTTTCCCCCCTGCAGTGACCCAAACCTAGCTGATCTGAAAGTCCTCCCTAAATCTGAGTGATATTTCACTGTCTTTGGATGGCTTCTTCCATTTTCAAAGCCCAGGAGTCTCTGCTCTGCATGCCCTGGTGCAGCTGCCCGACTTTCACACCTCTGAGCAGGACTACTCCAGGTTTTGCTAAAAAACTAAGGAGATCCACAATACAACAGAGTGACCAAAGCATTTCCCTAGTTCCAGCATTAATCAAAAGCCCAGCTACTTGGTTGCTCATCCATGGTCTCCCTCTGTAAGAAATAATTGCAATAGAAAACTCTGGGCAACCTTTGGCCAAATTCAGTTACACATCTGAGCTGCTTTTTGCCATTTCATTTATGAAAAGTAGGAGGAAACCCAGGTAAAGTGGCTACCTGTTTAACAGATTTAACTGTATTTTAGTGCTTGGGATTGATCTAAAGCAGTCAGATAGCATATCTATCCTGAATACATACATTTTTAAGACATAAAGGGGAAATCTTGGTTACAGTGAAATTTAGGAACATTTTCCTAGGTTCACATTCACTTTCCTGTGAGTTCTGTCTGAGATTCACCATCTTTAGGTTCATCTCTACAGACGAACCACACAGCTGAAATTCATTGAGTTGACAACTCCCAAGGAGGAGCCCCCACATGGCAGATTTTCATCTCTGTTGGCTGGCATTAATGTGAAGTCAGAGGAGTTATTCTCAGTACATACTGGTTTAATTAAAATTAGTCGTATCCTCAGTCAGTGGAAATTATCAAAGAGGGAAATGTTAGGGAATTCTTTGCTGCTGAACTGTGGAGAAATGTATGCAGAAATAGGATTCCCAGGTCCCTTGCTCAGCTAATGAGGTGCACAGCCTGGGCTGGGTCCCCTCGGTGCAAATGTGGGATAATCAGTGCGGTCTGGAATTGCACTCTTGGGAGAACCAGTCCATCATGCTGCTGCGCCGCGGCTCGAGTCTTCTTCTGCTCTGAGTTAATAATAAACACAACCCAGCTAAGTGATATACGTGACACGTTTATTACCATGTCCTTTAGAAGCAATTTCCTTTCTGCTCTGTTTTCTCACAGGCAGTGTAATTACCAAGTTAAAGAGAACAGAGAAGAAAAAAAAAAAAAAAGAAGGAAAAAGTTTCCAGACTTGATCTTTCCCAGATGAAATGACAAAATTACTGAAACAGCATATACTCTTCAGATCTGTAAGGAGATATACCTTAGGGTTAACAGCTGCATTTCAGCAAGTCTTCAAGTGAAGTGACACAGTGAAATCAACTCCATGTAGGTACAGCTCAGCAGCAGCAGATTTTTACATGATTATACTGAAGCCGTTGGTTTGTGCCTACAGGGAAGCCAGGCATCGTGACATTCCTAGCTACATTTTGCAAAACAAACCCAGGTACCATTCCTGACATAACAGATTGCTCAGTTCCTAACAGGGGAAAAAAAAAAAGAAAGAGGCACAATCCTAATGCTGTTGGAGCAGGTGACCATTGACTTTGTCAGAGCTGGGATTTCCCTCGTGTGCTGCCTCGCCTTGGATTGCACAAGGGGAATGCCATGAGTTTTGTATTTCATGTTCTTCCTGGCCACTCTGTAGCCCTATTACCAGGAAACCTCTTTAACTGAGGACCAGAAAATAACCCCTCTACTGCAAATTGCTCAGGAGCAGGTGCCCTAAGCTGTCCTATGCATAATAGTTGCACAGTGAGCACAGTAGTGCTGGTTTAATGGTTGGTTTGGATGATCTCAGACATCTTCTTCCAGTCTTAATGATTCTGTGATTCATAAATCAGAAGGCTGAGAGGAGTGTGAGTGAGGGTGTGCAGGCTGAAAAGCACAGGGGAAAAAGGCTGTTGGATTTCTCTGCACCAGTGTGCCCAGTGAGAAATAGTTTCCATGCATGCTTTCAGCTCCTTCTGCATGGAAAGAAAGGACACAGCCCCAAGGCACAATCATTACAATGGCTTCTATGTAAGTTGCTCCTTATAAGCATTTGTCAAACTGCAGTGAGCACAGGACAGTGTGGCAATGTGTCCTCATTCAGCAGCGGTTCCCATGGGCGACGGATCATGCTGGGAACAGGGCAGACCACTGCTGGGTTCTGGCACAGGGAGGCAAGCTAAGGTGCTTGTGTTTTAACCTCTAAAATCCCAAATTATTTGGCCCTCAGAGGGTCTGCGTTGAGTGTCTTCATCCAAGGGCCATCACGAGCAGGAGCACTGTCTGGGTGGCAGGATGTGGGTGTTAAATGGCCCCTTGGAAGGTGCTCTGTTTTCCTGTTGGTCAGAGATTTGGAATCTTTCAGAGCATACTGCAAAGCTTGCAGTTATGTGAGTCTGCCCACTCCATATTAGCTTTCAATAAAGGTAATTTAGCAGTAGAAAAACAGAGAGGCAGAGACAGCCAGCAGAAGGAATAACGTGATGGAGTGGCAAAACACATGTGCTGGGGTGTGACGCAGACAAGGACCCCACACTCACCCTTCTCCCAGCATCACCAGACCAAGGGCATGTCTGGACAAGCATGAGGGGGAATCCCTTGGAAGGGTCAAACCCCTCTTCCTCATGGAGAAGATCTCAAGAGCAGGTTTTCAGGGCCTGCTGTCCTGTAGGGCTGGTTTTGAAAGCCGCATCTGTCAGGGAAGGCATTGGGACCCCCTGGAGCCCTCACAGATCTGAAAAACCTGCTGTGTGACCTCTCATCGCCAAACCAGCCAGTCAGTGGGTCTGGTCCCTCAGCACAGTTTCTGCTTCTTACCAGGCAGCTGTCATGAGGTTGGCTTGAATGGGGATGTTTACTACAGCCGAGGGCAGAGATGGACACCCTCATGTCTGTGATGCTGGGATATCCCCATGTTGTGGGTCAAACATAAAGAAGTAATTAAGTTTAATCCTTCTGAGGCAGAAATCATGGGCCAGATTTCAGCTGGTGTAAATCAGCATGGCTCTGCTGGGGTCAATGGAACAAACCCAGCCTGTGCCAGTACAGGCTCTGGATTGGTGCCTGCCATTGTGCACAGTCACAAACACTGCTGAGTGCCATGAAATTAGAATGAAAGATTAATAAAATCATATTTTGCATTGTCCTCAGCACAGACAGGCCATTTGGAATAGCACAGCAGCCACGTATTGCTGGTGGCTCTGACCGATGTTGCTTTCAAAACACACTGTTGTGTATAGAAATTAATATGGCTACATGGTGAAAAGTATTATCCTCTGCATTATTTGTTAATTTAGACTTATGGCTAAACAATTCACTTCATTTAGCCTTATAGTTTTTATTTTAAATTGCACACAGCACTTCCAAGGGTTTTGTAAGCTCAGCTATTCTCTAGACTGTATTCCTGGGAACTAAGGAGATGGTGCCTCCTCAGGGATTTGCTCACAGGCTGCCCCTGATACCAGCTAGAACCAGGTGTGCTGGAGGAAACACCTCTTCAGTTTTTCATTTCTTCCTGCAGTTTCTGCAGAATTCATCTTTACTGACAAACTCTGAGATGAGGTTTCGTTGGAATTTACAGCAACCATGGTCATTTGGTAAATTACAATAACCATGGTCAACCATGGAAAATCCAAGTCTGCTCCTTTCCTTTTACAATATGCATGATACTGAGTGAAAGACTTACTATGCAGATTTTTTTTTTGTTTTGAAGCAGCGTCTCAGGACTATGTACTAGCCTAACACCCTTTTCCCTAAAGAAGAAAATAAGTTTTTCGAAAATCAAACCATCTGCTGCCTATGGCTTAGACTCTGTTCCAGAAACTGTAATTGAATTTTGCAGGTTCTATCTCAACCTTACTTGGTTAGGATATTAAAAGGTAGTATTGCCTTAAGAACAGTAATAGTAGATTTGCTGTTTAATCATATCATACTTCTGATTTGCAACAGGAACAACTTTGTGGTCCAGCTGAAGACTGGAGCTGAAAAAAAAAAGCAGATCAAATTTCATTTCTTGGAGGTGTAATAGCCTTTATTCTTGCAATTACTCACCTATGTCTTCTCAGATTAGAGTTAATTACTGGGAAAGATAAGCCGCTCTTTCTTTCATTGTTACAAGCTGGAGTGGTACTGGATCAGTATGACATGGTACATGTTCATGGCACTTTGAGAGACATATTCTCCAGTGAAAATTGACAGAAAATTTCAACAGACATAAAACCTTCTCCTGAATTTGCACAAGGCCTGCAGATACTCCTGCCACAGAGTAAGTTTCCATGCAGACAGGACAGGAGAACGACCTGTGCTGTTCTCTTAGAGATTATTAATTCATCAATCCTCAAATGTGTTACTGCTTCGATTTCATGTCCATGGTACGCCCAGGGTGATTCACTGTGCATTTCCTCATAGGGAAGGAGCTATACTAGGCCAGCTGGATGACAAGAGATGCCTTAACAGACACACTCTGGATATGCTAAAGGGTTGTCAAGCATCTGCAGATCCCTGTTTGATGTCCTCTAAACTGGAAAAGATTTCCCAAACTAAGGGGCTTCCAAACAGCTGTTGCTGCGACAGCCTTGGTCCCTGGGCTCTGGTTTTGTCCCCTGCATTTCAGAAAACATCTTCATAGCTCAAACTGGCAAAGCTTGGGATCTTGTGGCACAATCTCACCTGTGGTACCTGTATCAGGCATATCTCAAAGGCAGCTCCGAATTCTCCTGAAGGTCCCATTACATATCTGCTCAGTTAAGACAGGTGTTTTGGGCCACCAGGTTTGTATTGTATGAATTGTCGTGGCAGATGTGTGAAGGTGAAACATGAATTCCTCTGGTAGCATTAATACCTGGAGTTCAAGGAGGTGTTCCCTTGATGTTAAGGATCCTAATGTAACTCTGTTGATCCAAGGACAGTGGAAAGGAAAAGGAATGTCTAAAGGGGAGTCAGAGCTGCTGTTGCTTTGTTTTGTCACTCTTCCATTTCTCCCTTCTTTGACTGCTGAGGAAGCACGTTGGTAATAGTCTGATCCATTAACGCCCTGCTTCTACTCCTTACAGCATCCTAACTCAGCTCTCTGCTTATGTCTGTAACTCTCTCTGATTTTGCACATCATTACCCACTGGTCATCACCCTTAATTTTCTCATTACACCTGGAAAATTCCTCGCTGCAGCTCCTGGTTCCATTGCCCACTGCAGCTCCTGGTTTAGCCATGAGATGAGAGGGGTCAAAGCCAGTATTGCTCAGCCTGAGTACACCAGCAGGGCACTGGGCAGGACAGGAAGGGAAGGAGGCAGCCTGTGGTCCTGCTGTACTGTGGCCTTGCTGTCTAACCTGGGGGTCATTTCCTCTGCTTCATCCCTTGAAACCCTTCACTATCATGTGTGGGCTACACTTTCCAAACATTTCTAACTATTCGTGCACCATCATGCTTGACTTCCCACCTGTCTTCATTTGAATACCCATTGAACACTCAGTCCTTCCAAGAGGCCTATAAATGGTAACCGAAGTCAAGATAATGTCATTATCACTGCCATCAATGAAGTAACTCATCAAGTGCTGAAATAAATCACTTTCCCTGGGGATTACTGCCTAAAAGCCAAGTGTAATCAGTAAAGCTTGGGTTTGACAAGGCTGTCACAGATAGAATTCATTTACTAATGAGTTCGAGCCTAAAAGTCCACATTGGTAATGTGTCTGTGGTTTTAATGAAACATTACAGAGACCTTTTTCTCAGTATTTTTCGCTTGTTAGATATGCTGTTCATCAGATAAGTCTTCCCACTTGATGAGCAAGTCTTTTCCTCCCTCTTCCCCCAGCTGAACAATAGGTCTCTAAGCACTGTGCTGTTTTCTAAAAATTTTATTTGATCCTTTGGAGTAAGGATCAAATCAGCCAAAATGAACGTGCCAGCTGTGCTATTGCCTGTCCATGGAGGAAGACTGCCTTTTGCAGATGTTTTTACGAAATAGTTCCTCCTGACAACCGTTGAGTGGAAAAGAGAGGCACTATCTTTTCACCATGCTATCAGGAGAAAACTTGAATCATCGATAAGGATGGTTTCTAAGCAACCAAATACAGTCTACAACCATAATAACAGCACTTTAAAAGTAAATCACTTAGTCTGGTACATGCCCCACTCTCCAATTAATGGCAAATTCTTATCAGCTGTATTGTCTGGCAGACACACATTTAGAGGGTTGAAGTGGTTCTAAAACAACACCTCAAGTGGTAGAACAAAACTCAGAGTCATTCAGCTCTCCCAAAGACTAATAGTTTTAGAGAGTTTTTACAGAAAATGCCCTAAAGGTTTTAATGGAAAATAACAATTCTTACCATTTCTACCCGATAGGATATTCCAGTGAATTATGTCTCTGTTCAAGGCTGACTCTTCAAAGCTACAGAAAAGATATTGCCACAGGTTTTTGAATATTTTACTATTTTTCCCCATAGAAAAGTGACCTAAGTACCATCAATGTATTATTTATTACAGTGCAGAAAACTCGTTCTTCATAAGAGAATGATATGCTGCATCATTGTCTGTTCTGCTGAAGTGTAAAAATCACTTAAAATAGGATTGAAATGATCTTTTTCAGTAGGTAATATTGCTGGAGGTAATGCAAAAACCTGTAAAAGGTACCTTTCCCTGTCACAGTCCGCTTCCTAAGTCCATCACTCCTCAGTTCTACTCTCTGCCATGCATACTCCTTTCTTGTCTGCTTCTCTTCACCAGTCTTACTGCTGAGAGAGGGTAATGCCTGAGAACTGCTCCCCAGTGAGCTGCTTCTAGAGGAGATTTTGTCTGTCCCTGGTAGGCTTTCTCCTTTTCCCATGGGAAGTGATGCAGCCCCCAGTTTCTCTTAGCTGGGAACATCTCCATCCTCCTGGTACATTTTAACGAACAGGGAGGGATTTAGGGGACCTGGTGGGCCAGGAAAAGGGAGTTAATATTTTAAAATGCACTGCAAAAGAGAGCAGGCAGCAGGTGGTTGTTGCTCCACATGGGTTTTGTGAGGAGGGAAAGGGCAACAACAGTTTCTCAGGTGGCTCCATCAAGGGCATGCTGCTGGGAGCTGGGTGCTGGGTGCTGCTGCCATGGAGCATTTGGAAATGGGAGACTGGGGAAACAGGCATCCTTTGTGTTTAGGGACCAGCTGAGAGGGATGGTGAGGAGTCTGGGGAAGCCTGCTTTTTCATGTGCATGGTGTTGAAAGGGTCACAAACCCTGAGGTCCACGTGGGAACAAGGACCAGAACTTCAAAGAAAGCAGATGTTTGCTACACAGGCCACCCGGGAGCCTGAGCAGCTTGCAAAGGATTTTTCATGCTACAATTTGGGTCCTTTTAAGTGGCATGCTAAGATCTCCCCATAATTTCTCTTGGCCTAGCTGTAAAATTGGGGGTGGAAATAGTATGTCTGTTGTTGCTGTATCTGATTTGCCTAGTTCAAAAGTGTCTGGCAAATGATAGTGCTGGACATCATTGAAATACAAGCAATACTAAATAACTTGTCAGAGGAGTTGTAGAAGCTCAAGGATAGAGCAAACAAGAGTGGAAATCTGAGTCTAGGAAATGGGGCAGGGTAAGACTGTGACTCTGTGAGTATTATTTGCAGATTTCTCTATGCTAACATGCATTTGACAAATATTTTAAAAAATCTGGGATGGCATCATAGAATCTGTCCACATGTAAAATGCTGCTGGCTAGCTTGATATATTTGGGAACATAACCTCCATTTCTGTAGCTGCATGCAAGAACCAATCTTCTCTCCACCTGCTCTCGTGGATGGACATTTGATCAGAACCCTTTGGGGAGCAGAAGGTCCTTGAGCCCACAGAAAGCCACCACATGACAATGATGTGTCTGCTTGGTGGAGGATTCACAGTGCCATTTAGGAAACAATGGGAGAGGAAGCATGAAGGGAGGAACCCCTTTTGCAGCAAGTATGAGGATGTCTTTATCTGACTCAGATTTGGAGACTTGATGAACAAGGCAGGTGTTTCAAAAGGAGATTTCTGGATACTTGCAGGGACTCTCACCTAATGCCAAAGTTCTCCAGGACAATGAGAAAAGTAAAACAAAGATATGTAATGATGTGGGGTTTCCCCCCTGCCAAATCTATTTATTTCTCATGCTACCTGATTAAAGAGCATATTTTTGTGTAGAAACCAAGGTGAATCCTAGGAGCACTGGCAGTTTCCCAAGGTCTGAAACGAGAGTCCAAGGAATGTTTGTTCTAGTGGAGAGATTGTGTAATTTTTTTTTTTAATTTCAAGGCGTATTTCACATGTACATATGAAGAAGGTCAGCTATTTAATGTTGCAGGGAGCAGCAGTTACAACCCACTGCAGAAGGAGAGGGTGACTCAGGTTCTTTTTGATAGATCCCCTGGGGCAGATGAGAGTGAAATAAGAGTGGATGATGGGTGCTTGTAAGTATACACATGTAGGGTTTATTATAGAGCAATTTGGTTGCAAAAGAAAACAGGTATGTAGCTGGTTTGGTTATTATTACCTATAATAATATAACAACATGAAAGCATTACAGCACGAACGTGCAACAACATCACACAAGGACATGCACAAGGGAAAAGAAAGAGAGAGAAAGGACAAGAGTGTGAAGATCTCACCACCCTTAGGCCCTGAGATGACACTTGGTTGCAGCACAGTCTTGGTCGAAGTGGTGGTGGCAGACCATATCTGTCAGGTGGTGAGTGAAATCCCCCAAAAAGTGATGGGAAAATCCCTAGGAAAACACGCAGAACACACCATCTATTTGGTTTATATTCACTCAGTTTCAGGTGGGAAGGCCCAGGTACCTTCCCTGGGGTGGAGTGCTTCACACTGGATGATGTAATATTGTGGAGTTTTTCAGGAGTTCTCGAGACCTTCCGAGTCAACACAGGTGCCCAACACACTGGCACAGTGGAGTCCATTACGGCCCATTTATGGCCCAGCAGCAGATATGACCATCCTCAGGCCATGTGCCAGTGTCCCGCTAATTTCCTGGGGGGAGAAGGGGGAGCCCCACAACCCAGTGGTTTATGCAAGGGAGGGCAACTTAGCATGATGAGAGGCACCACCACGTCTCCACAGGATTTGCCTCCTGTGTCACTCATAGCCCACCATTCACCCTCTGAAATCCCAGATCAGAGGCTGGCCATTACACACCCAAAGCTCACCTCCTCCATTTCAACAAAGCACCCCAGCAGCGTCTCCACAAACAGGGGAATGTTTTGAGTCATTATTGCTTAGTGTGAGAGAGCAAAGGACACAAACACATCCACGTGAATCCAAGAGCAGTGAATTCCTCAGCTGAAACCAAAGAAGGAGCTTGTGAACATGACTGCCTTGTTGACGGAGCAGGGGACTGCCATGCCTCTTCTGGGGCTAAAAACACAGTCAGGATAGGGTTTTGGTTCTGGGTGACCTGCTGGCCTGCACTAGGAGAAACTCTTGAGGTGAGAATAAGTTGATGGATTAGGCTGTGTTGGATGCCCTAGACTCGTGAGAGTGGAGGGCCAGTAGGAGAGGCTGGGATAGGAGAACTATCACAGACCTACCTCTGCTACCTGAGACCCATCACAGCCATCCAAATGTGGGCAAAGTAGTGGGCTGGTATTATTAAGACAGCCCCTGCCTGTGCTGTGTCAGCGTGGACGTGTTCTCATGGCACAGGACCAAAACACTGAAGAGCAGCTGCATTGTGGAGAGCGCATAAAGAGTGGAAAGTTCTCAGCCCTACAGCCACATCACAGTCATCCTTGTTACTAATTACCTGCAAGGAGGGAATTCAAAAGTGCAGAAGTATGAGATCTCTGGGGTCTTCACAGCTCTTGCAAAAGCAGAGTTAAAAAGTCCAGAACTTCCTTCTCAGGGCAGTTTCAGATACGTCTCTCCTTTTTAAAAAATTTCTATGTCAACTTCTCAGCTGTACTTGCACATGGGATACATATGGAGAAGAAAAAAGCAATGACTGGCGCCAAACAGGGTGTGCTGCAGCTTTTAACAGTCCTCTCCTCTTACTATTAAAATGCAGCTTAGCCCAGTGAAAATGCTGCTTTATGGCTGCAAAAATACTTCCCAAAGACATGGCCCTTGGAGCACAGTAGGGAAACGTGATGTGGAGCAGGTGGCTTTGGAGCGGCAGGCACAGGGGCTGAGTGCAGCAGCCGGGTCAAGGCTGTCCCAGAGACACCCAGCCCTGCTGCCCTGGCTGGCAGGGGATCAGCAACATGGGATCTGCTTGTAGGTGGGCTGAGCAGTACATGGGCTCGGGTTCTTATGGCTGCCCCCAGTCACAGCTTGGGGATGGGACCATGCTGAGCCTCCATCATGTTTTGCTCCCCAGACAGGCAGCTCTCCTTCATCTTGCCTGGACGCTAGTGGGTACATCTCTCCAGTTCCACCAGGCTGCTTCCACCTGGCACCTGGCCCTCTCCTCTTCACATCTGCACAGTCCTGGCCTCATTTTCATGCTCCCCAGTCTGTGTGCATCAAAAGGCAATTGTACATGCCTTCTGCATCCCACCACCATGCCCTGGTCTGGGGCCAGCGGGTTCTTCTGCTGTCCTGTATTTTGCATGACACTGCCCAGAGGAGTCAGCCCGGGCAGGGGCTCCTCTTCCCATCGGCCCTGCCAGGGGACAGGAAGAGAAGTGACAGCCAAGACCTGGAGGATGACACGCCACTGGGGCCAGGGAAATCCATGGGTTTTTGATGCCTGCGGTGGGCTGTGGCTCTGTCGCTGTGCCTGGGAAGTGGCTGGCAGCTCCTCTGAAGCTGCCTGCCCTGTCTGCCTGCCAGCTGCTCTCCCTGCCGCGGCTGCTCACAAAGGCACTGTGGGCGGGAGGCGGAATGGGAGCAGTGCTGAGGCTCAGGTTCGGTGGGATGATGGGCTGCCAGTGGTGGGGACAGGCAATGCACCATCCATGCAGCATTGGAGGGCAGGTTTTTGGAGCAGTGGGTTTGAGCTCTGGCCCTTGGTGTCTTCCTCTCCTCTTCAACAGCACCTGTAAGGCTCTGAGCAGCAAGCCAAAATCTATTTCTGATCAAGGCATATTGCACTTCAGTGGGATGCCAAATACTTTTGCAGGCATTTTGCTTGAAGCTGCATGTGGACAGTGCTGTTTGCAGTATGAACTTGTATCAGGACAGTGCTGGTGACCACATAAACTTATATCACTCTTTCATGGATGCCCAAAATCAGGGAACAACACACAGGCTCACTGAGGTCAGTGGGGTCTTAACCCTCTCTGCTGGTTCTTGCCAAAGCCCCTATGAAAGGGAGCTAATTTTTCAAGAGTTGTTTTCATGCCTACACTGTCTGTGCCTGTTCTCATGCACTTCATCTTACCCTCCTGACTGCATCCTCGGTGATCTGTGATTGCTGCTTACCGTCTTTAAATGCAACAGCAGGCTTTGAGATGCTGTTATCAAAGCTCTCTGTTTTGCCTGTACCTCATCTGTGATCAGTACCCATATTAAAGTTTCTTGCATGACACTGCAGTTTTCTTCACCAAACAGGATACAGAGTAGATGGGAAATGATGCACTGTTTGGGGATCTTTTATCCTTGTCTTGTCTTTCATTTAGTTCCAGTGTGTATACCTGAAAGACATGGTTAGGGACATGATTTAGTGGTGGACATGTGCTGGGTTAATGGCTGGACTTGATGATCTTGGAGGTCTTTTCCAACCTTAATGATTGTATGATTCTGTATTTTTGCTTTCCCTGTTTCACAAATACACACCCACACTTACGCAGTAGAGCCTTTACCATTGATACCTGCTCAGGTTATCTCTTCATGCCAATTTAAGATTTGTATTCATGTCTTCCTGTAGCAGCCTATTGGTGAAGAGCTGAACATTTTAGCAGCTATAATCAGCTAAGACCAATTTTTATGAAGTTACTTCAGAAATGGAAAGTAAAATTAGAAGTTAGATTTAATTGGGAAAGAACTAGTTGCACAGCATTAAGGGGAGGGTGAGATTGGTAAAGAAATATGGAATGAAAATTATGAGCTTCAGGAAAACTGTTATTTGTTTTTTTCCAAGCATTGCTAAGTTTTCAGAATACTTTGCCCACACTCAAAGTTACCCTTCTGTGAAAAAGAAAAGAATCCACTTTTTTTCAGAAAAGTCTGTGGGAAGTTGTGAGAAATCACGTATTTTGTCATCTCACCTCAACCACTCTGAAATTGCTGTGGCAACCACAGGCAGAGACAGAGGTGAAAAATACTGAGTTGGAATGGAAAGGGATGAGTGGCTGCTCTTGAGCTGTAAGAAAATAACACAGGTGTTATAGTGTCCTCCAGTGCCAACCCAAACAAAGGGTGGTCTGTGCTTAATTTGGAGCACGTTGGACTGACAAGGGTGAAGTTTCCAAATACAATGAGATTTCTTTCCATAAAATTTAGTTTAGGAATCAAGATTATGTTTTCAAACTGAAAAATTAACAAGTCCACAGATTTCTGGACTCATGTGCTTTGACAAATGAGGTCGATTTTAATGGCATTAGCACTGAGTGGACAAATGGGACTAATTTGCAGGATAGTGCATTCCAGACATAAAAAAAAATTTTGGTGATAAAGATTTATGAATACCGTGTTCACGCTGATGAAGTGCTTGGTTGTTGCTACTTAAAATTTAATACTAGTTCCCCTTGGATTTTTTTTGTTGTTGTTGGTTTTTTTTTTTTTTTTTTTTTTTTTTTTTTTTTTTTTTTTTTTTTTTTTTTTTTTTTTTCTTGGGCTTTTTTGGGCGGNTTTTGTTTTGTTTGTTTTGTTTTCATCCTGTGGCCTTTTTGAGGGCAGGAAAAGACGACAGCAAAAGGATTTAGAGGATGTGAGAGGGGTCGGGCTCCGCACACGCTAAAGAAACAACAAATTATTTGAGGTCATAGACATTGTTAAATAGCACTCAAAATGTCTAGCACTTTTTTTCCAGCTGATATAATAAAGCAGATGTTTGGTTGTTTATTCAGTGTGGAGATAAAGCTGAGCTGGCACAGTGGGGACTGTTGCTTGCCGACGCAGACGGCCCGGGGCAGTGTGCCAACAGGAGATGCTTCAGACCTTGGTGCTGTGCTTTCCTCCCCAGTGGGAGGAATGAAGTCTGCAGAGGTGTTCAGGAAGGGGTGCCCAAGATCCAGAGGGTGGTGGGAGTGTCCTAACTCTGCTCCCTCCTTCTGCCTCCAAGGAAAAGAAGAGGAAAAGGTGTGGGCATTTCTAAGGCAAGGAGTAAATTCTGCTGCTGGACCCTTGGTATGGTTTCCAGTCTGTCCTAGGAGGGAAACAAGTGGAAAGAGAACAGCCTTTTTTGCCTCCTTGAGCTATCCATTCCTCTACGGGCCATGTGGGTTTCCCCTCGCCTGTGCAGGAGGAGGGCAGAACAGCTCTCGGATAGCCTTGGGCAGCATTGAGCTCCTCATAAAGGCCACGGATTTCTGAGGCAGTTCTGCATCAAAATATTTTTAAGTGCTTGTGGTTTTTTGTATACTGAAATGGCTACTGCCATCTGGGAAAGCTTTGGTGGGCTCTCAGCTTCTCTAAACACATTTCCATTAACAGCTGATGCCAGGGAATGGCATCAGGTTGTGTGTTGCTTCAAGCAGCATCATAAACCTGGTGGGAGCAAAATACTTCTCTGGGCCATTCTGCCTCTAGAACCTCTTGTAATGCACTATTGGATGGGACACTGAGTAGTTTAGGTGAGATTTCTGTGGCTACTGAAATATTCTGACCTTTTAAATGACTTTGTTTGTCTATCAAAGATTAATAACAGTGACCAATAATTTTCAAGTTTCTTTTCTGAGTGCTGTTTTGTTAAATTAATAATTCTTGGGGTTTGGTGTAAGGTAGCAATTGAAAATAGACAACATTTCTTTAGACTTATTGAAATACACAGACAAAAACAATCCCAAGAAATGTCAGAAGAAGGATTGACTGGGCAAGTAAAGTTCTACTGCTGTATATAACGTTCCCTTTGCAACATGGGTTTGCAGTTTCATGTCATACCATAAGGAGCAGGTAGCTCATGTGCCCTTCTGAAAGCTAACTCACTCCTGTAACTTTGTGTTACACGCCTTCTGTTCAGCTATTATTTAAAAAAAATTTAAAACTGTGATCTGAATAATTTTCTGCCCCTGCATTTCTTGCTTTTCTTCTCGCTTATTTTTGCCCTTAGAGATTCTTGGCATTGCTTTTTCTTGGGGATGTTACATAAAAGATTTTAACCTGTAGTAGTTGTTTAAAATTAACTCTGGCAAATTGAATGTAACATCATCATATTACTCTAACAGGAGGTGATTTCCCTGCTTCAGAGACCAGAATATCCATACATAGCACCTGCTGAATTAAAGTCCAGGAGGGAGGAAGCTGGCAAAGAAGGCAGGGACACAGATGAAGACAGAAAGAGCCAGTGTCTTTTTCCTTCTAACTGTTGGCACCTTCTATGACCACACCTGCTCCACAGCTCCACCATTTGAAGAGCTGATTTGATAAATCTGTAGCTTGGCTTATTTATATATTTTGAAGTTATATGTCCAAGACCTAGGGCTGGATTCATCCTATACCTGTAGTATCAGAAGTAAACACACAGCTGACTGATTTCTCTAGTCTTTCAAAATGGGGCACCTCTAGAGAGTGGTACACGTGTTGGGTAGGACATATCACCATCTCTTTGAAATAGACTAAGGCCAGTTTTGCAAAATGTTGTTCCAAAAATCATCTGTCTTTATTGAAAATTCAAGCAATTCAGGAAATCTTGCCAAGGAAATGGACCTCCAAGTCACTACCCCAAAAGGAACCAGGCAGAGAAAACATTTCTGTCCTTTGCCTAGCAAATAATATTTGAAGTCAGTTTAGAAAAGCATCTTTCAATCACATTGCAGAGGTGTTTTGTACCAATGAAGATGAGGGTGGGTGCTCAGTGACATTGTCAGATGCCAACCAGTAATGCATTTCTGTCAAGATCAATAGGAGTTGGCAAGGCAACACTTTTCAGATTCTGTGAAGTAGAAGCTCCTTTTCTTAGCTGGCCATTAAATGCTCAAGAATCTAAATCTCCCTGAAAATCCTATTCCTTGGGAGTTAAGTTGCTTTTCAAAATGATATATTTGGGACCCTAAGTCACTTTTCAGAATGCCTTTTTGAAGTGTGTCGTTGTAGATCCTCTTAGATGCTGCTTGTGACCACAATATGTTGGGGACAGGTTGTGATAGCCAAGAAAATTTCATTACCAATTTGTTGAGCATGTTCTTAGGCAGAACAAGTGCAAAGAGTAATTTTATTTAGCTTGAAGTATCTGGTAAATATAAAGAGAAAAAGAGCTCTGCAGTTGGACAGGTCTTATCTCAGTATCTTTATTTACATTTTCAAAGAACATTGACGCAATCAAGCTACCAAAAGAACTGCTTTCCATCAGCCTGGGAACAGAAACAAATTAGTCTTTAATAGTGTTGTGTGAAAACTATGGCAAATGTTATGTAAAACTGTGCAAACAGAATGTTTGTGTTCTAGTTCCAGGTCATTTAGTGGGCAAAAAGAGAGACATTTTGTGTGAAATAGCCATGAAGTGGTTTGCTATTATATAAGGATAGGAACTGCTACATCAAACTAATGGTGACATGCTGAGAATCAGATGCTTCAAAGAGAAATGCAAGACATCCCAGTGTGGATAATTATGAAATAGTCTGACCATAGGGGAAATTTCTGCATAAATGACTTTAGTCCTAAAAGGCTACATGTTTGTATTGCTTCTGAAAAGGTTTTAGTCTGATTTCCCAGAGACACAGGGCTTATGCAACCAGTGCGCTGCCTGACTGTGCAAATCTCTGACTCCCTCCCTCCCTGTCTACTCTCCTGTCTCCAGCAACCTCTGAACACCTCTAATCTCTGCCACTTGGAGCAGAGGAGAGGAGATCTAACAAATAGTTAATTTCCTACAGGTTTCATAAATATGAACTGCTCCCTAGTGAGAAGAGACAGGTAATCATGCCAGCTCAAGGCGAGCTTACACCTCATTAGAAACCAGATAAACCACATGGGAGAGTATCTTGTAAGTTCTCCAACTGTGGGAAAAGCTTCAACCATGGCTCTCCATCAACAGAAGATGCAAATCCTAGGCAGCCACCAGCACTAATGGTGCTGTCTCTTTCCCCTATTGATTATAACTTCAGATATCCTCAGGATCTAAATAACGCTTAACTCTTTGTGACTGAACATGTTCTTAGCTTTAACAACCTCCAGCAGCAATGAGTTCTAGTTGAATACATTGCAGATAGGACATTTCCTTTAGCTACCAGAAATCTACAGATTTCCTTGTATCTCTTCCCATAAAACAGCTGGGCTTAATTAGTGCATGCTGCTCTTTATGGCCCAGCAGGCTAATTTGTAAATTAATTAGAAGTAAGTTGAAGGCAGTCTCTTGCGTCTTGGGAATGCTAGAATTAATTGCTTCAAGGTGTTGAAACCTTGTCTCTGCTACACTGGGCTCTTTGACCTTTCTCTGGAGTCAAAACTATCTAGAAGATTTATATTATCCTGCTTCTCAGACCAGGACAGGGTCACTCCATGGCATCCATCTTTTTCACACTGGGCTTCTGTGGAGTCTTCAAGATGAAGATACAGTGTTTTCAAAGCCTGGTCATTTTCTCAAGGACCTGGGCCACAGAGAGCTCTCCCCTGCCAATCCAGTCCCCTTACAGTGTCAAATGCCACATCTTGTACCTCTTCTTCATCACCTTAACAGCCTCATGAACTAAATGAAGCCTCCTAGGAGAAGATCCACGGTCCTTGCCATAGTGCTCACATTGGCCCTGATGGTGTTTAATATTGAACAAAATTTACAATAGGAAGTTCTAAGGTGGAAAGGTGGGTCCTCTAAACTGGAAGGAGATATGTATATGTGCTTCCCACAGAATTCAGCTGCTGGCATAACATCACTAATGGGGGAAATATATTCACAGATATTTCAACAACTTCTCAAGGCCATCTGATTTCAATTGCAATTGCACAATTCTCCTTTTACTTTCCACTAATGTTTGTGCAAGGACTGTATTGTTCCTGGGAGCAGTATTGCAAAGGAACTTTGACACACCCACCTCGGGATTGCTTGCTCCTAAAATAAAGTAAGCAAAATAAAATCAATCTATATTTCATTTGGAAGCCCAAATGATTTATAAGATGAATCAACTTGTCAGGGACAGTCAGGACAGACAAGTAATATGTCATGTCTGAGATGGTGGATTACACGATTCCGCCGCTTGTCTGAAAACCTCAAATATGCAGGAAAACATAGCATTGGAGTCTGTTTAGGCAAGACATCAAGTGAATAAGTTCAGAAATTCCCAGTGTACATACATTTATCCCGACAATGAGCAGAGCCATGGGTTCACTCAGTTTTCTTGGAGGTGTGGCTTTGATACATACAGGAGCACTGAAATAGTCAGGTGGCCTGAGAGAGGAGCAGCAAAACCTTGCAGGTCAGAAGAGACACAAACCGCAGTAAGTCCAAAGGACTGATGGCAGTTCTTATCAGTTTCTTCCTGAAACAAGGCTCTGAAGAATTTTGCCTGGTCTTTTTGTGAAGTAGCTGACTGTTAGGTGCTTTTGACAGGACAACATATTTGATGTAACATCATGCTTCTCTGACAAACTACATTAGCATGTTATTTTCTATACCTTCTCTTTGGCCCTTATACACTTGTGTCTGTGTGTGCAATATACTTTATGTTCCAGTCTTCTCTTGCATGTCTACCACACATCCTTGTTTCTACACTCTCACATAATCTATTATAAGGGTGATTTTTTTGGCTTTTAAGAGCGGTGTTAACAAGGATCAGATGCTGCCATCACTTAGGAAAGAGCTAGGTTTCCTTTTCCAGTTGCAGCATGCACTGGTTAAAAAAAAAAAAAAAATCATTGGTGCGGACATTACAGTGAAGTTCTTGTATTTAGCAGGTGAAAAGCCAGTACTCGACCTGTAGTGAGATTTGCTCATGGAAAACCCCTGGAAGCTGTTTTTAGCAGCAAGGCATTAGTCACCCTTGGAAGGCTGCTGGCTGCTCCGTGCCTCTGGCTCGCGCCGTGCCGCGCCGCGCCACGTGCGAGGAGTGCTCTGGATGCTGCACTGTGTTAGCAGCCACTCCCGCTTTGCCGCAGGTGTTGAGTTTAAGTGGCATGGCTCCTGCTTATTTTAGGAAAACATGAGCTCACGTTCCAGACAGCTTTCTCTCCAGCCAGAAGATGTGGGTTGTGGTCCTTCCCTGTTATGGGGGGGCCAGGAGGGGTAAGGCCCCACATACGCAAGAAACATGTGGTGGGTTTTCTGCTGAACCGGTCCAGAGATGTGGGGTGGCGAGGACACAATGCAAGGGTGAGGAGAAGCTGAGAAAGGGATGTTTTCCATGTCAGATGGAGATCAGGCAAAGAGGAGACAGCAGAGCAGTGAGGTCATGGAGAGAGGTCTGAGATTGGAATCTATTAGATCATCAAAAGTGGTGGATTAAGTCATGCTGCACTAAGGCTAAGCAACTCCTAAAAACTTAAAAATACAGGTGATGAAGGAAGCAGTCATTTTAATAGACTGGAAATCTGGCTTGCCTTGCAGGGATGCCACCTCAGAGCAATGACTCTCCTTGGGAAATAGAAAGGCAGCTGCTGCCTGCTGGATGGTTACTCATCCTCTCCAGTTTCTGGTTCCCCCTGATCTCCAGCACATCTGGGACAAGCAGGGAGGGGACTCTCACTCAGTACCTCAAGGGGAGTGCTGGATTTGGCTGGCTAGTGGAGGAGAGGGAAGAAAACCCCAGTGAGGATGGCACTGTGCTGGCTGTGCAGGCATGGAGATGTGCTTTGGCACAGATTAACAGAGGCTCAGCCAGGTCCCTTCTCCCACATCAGCCAGCCCTTTCCTTCCTCTGCAGCTGAGACTGGGATTTGAAGAGAATAAAGGCTGTTAATACACAGTGTAACTGCTTTATAAGGAAATGTCTTGAAATAATACATACTTACAGCTTTTGTTGATGTCTTTATTTTATGACAGCCTAAGAGTGTGTGGACCTTGAACTGGATAAACAAGAGCTGGGGATAGTTTGTCTGATGGAATGTATTGAGCAAATATGAAAGTGTTAGAAAAGATACAGCATTTCATTTAGACGTCTTGTGTCGAAACACTGTGATGTTTTGTTTGGTGAATTTTCAGGGCCAGGGTACCCTTCATTCAAAATACCTAGAAAACATTGGAACAGAGGGTCCTGTTTGATACAAGGTTGTTGGGAGAGGAAAACTGGTTGTCTCAGCTGCTAAATTATTCATTCAGTTTTTCTGCTAAGGCTCTCCTGAGCAATGAAACTGTGAGGTATTAAATCTTGACAGGGGATCCTCCTGGTGCAGAAAATGAGCCGGTTGCTTAAGAGAGGCTACAGTTTCGTTTTGACCAGGCACTTCTCTTTGTATAGGGCCAAAAGAATGTGGGAAGGCACGATGCAGCTGAGAAACTCTCTCCTCTGTTTCCATTTTGTGGCTTCTACAATAATCTTTCCAAGGAACCTTATAAACCTCTAAGTAGTGGGGTTTTTAAAACACTGCTGTTATGGTAATAGTTTAGTGCTGCCTCCTTTGTAATGTGTTAATGGCGCCCTTCTTTTAGGTCTACTAATAAAAGAAACTTAAACCTCAATGTGAAAGTCCTTGTAAAGTTACAAATCAAACCCATTTGTGCTGGTTTTCCCCGATATACAAGACACTGGAATGGCTGCTGCACCGGGGGTTAGTGTCAAACCTTAGCCAGGGAGCTTTCCAGGTCAGCTGCAAGGCCTGTCGCTCTGCATTGGGGATCACCACCTCTACCTACAGGGCAGAGCTGGAAAGGAGCATTTTACATAGCAAAAGGTCTCTTAAATGAGAGGGGAAGGGGTGGAGAAACTTCAGACAAATTAGGAATAATAGAGAATATGACATCTGGAATCTGGATAGGATGATGCATAATCTGTATCACACTTTGATCATCTCTTTAATGTAATTTCTGAATCAGCCTATGGAATAAATTCATATAGCATTTATTTCCCTGTAAGTGAATTATCCAGTCTTGTTCACAAGTCTATGGAAAACTCTCCTTTCGATTACAGTCTGTAATTTTTAATTGCCATTTTAAAAAGTAGGAAAAGAGGGGTGTATCTGATTTTCCCAAACTGTCCAGGTTGTCACCTACACACCATGCAGACAGCCCAGTCCTCAAAGCACTAGGCTACTGTTATCTTTGTATGGAGGTGATGAGTGCACGTAGATTGGTAGAGTCTTGGCATTTCTGGACAAAGCTGTGGTTCAGACAGCATCTTGAGAAGTCTCCCGGCTTTATATTTCCTATGGTTTCTGTGACCAATTGCCTATTGGGACAATAAATACAAGAAAAATCCATAGGTGAGTGGGAAGTGTGGGCTGATTTCTGGAGAAAAGTACAGTGGAAAAAACAGGAAGGCTGAATTTAGACAGATCTAGAAAATATAAAAATGATGCCAACTATTTCTTTCCTATTGCCAACACAGTGTGCTTTTATAAAGGTAAAGAGTGAGGGTCTCTGTAAGTCATTAAGAGATGGTAGTTTGGCTCAACTAATCATGTCTTTATGTGCTTTTGTGCAAAAGCAAGGACTGTCCCCTGTGTGAACACTGTGAAGGCTGACTCTGCTTAGTCACTGTGATCTCAGAAAAGATGAAGTCTCAAGATAATTTTTTAAGGCAGACAGGATCTGCTGTGGAGACCCTCTGAGCTTCTGAGGGCTGACAGTTTTCCATATGGTGTCCCCCTGGGAGCAGACAAAATGGGGGTGGTCTTAGTCTTTGCATTCATGGGTGGGAGATCAGTTTTGACCCCAGATGACATTCCAAGCCCTCAGGAAAGGTTAAAGTAGAGGTGCTCATGCAGAGGTGTTCTGGGATGATGGGGTTTGAGTCTGGTATGAAGCCCTTTGTGCATAACACGATGTGGCAGCCCTGGGGACCTGCTGTTTTAAGTGTTTGGGTATGATGGGTATGTTCCCAAGGACCAGCCAGGTAGAAGCAGTTGGCCACTTGGAACTGGCTTGGGGGCCAAATCCAACCCATCAGTCCTTGTTTGAGCTGTGCTGGTGAAGCTGGTGTGAGGTCAGAGACCTGCTGCCTTCTCTGAGATGGAAAGGATGTGCCCATCCTGGACCATGAAATGAGCTGTTGGAGGCAGAATCGTGTTTCCACATAAGTTTTGCTCTTCTTAGGGTGGCAGAAGGAAGTAAAAACTTTCAAAAATGGGACAGAGATATAAAAAAATGAAATTATTTTGTAGTTGGGAAAAGGCAGAGAAAGTAAAACAGAGACCTTGAATTTTTGCTGCCAGTGACCCAGGATGAAGGCAGGATCCCTATATATACCCATCTGGTTTCTAACACGGCATGCAGCAGAGTTGACAGGTTTCCACCAGGAGGGTTAGATTCTGTTAAAGCAGCATTTTCTCGTGGAAAATATTTTCTGTTGGAACAGTTTTGGCTAACTTTTGGCATGAACATGAAAGGCTCTGACAGCTGTGCTACAGTTACTCCATCCATTAATGGCACAGAGGCTCTGGAGGGGCAGGAGGGGGCTACAGGCACAGCCCCCAGCTCTCCGTGGTGATGCTGAACATGGGCTGCCCTGTCTGCAGCTCTGGCCACCCCGAGACTGCTGCCGTGGTGAAAGCCTTGGGCGCTTGCAGGCAAGCGTGGGGCTTGGCTGAGCGGCTGTGGCTGCGTCTGCCCACGCAGGGCCTGCTCCCCGGGGGTGAACCGGCCCTGTTATGACTTTCAGCCTTATTTTAATCCGATTGATGGAGTGGCCAGAGATGCTGATGGGATTAGAGCTCAGCAGAATGACGAAGCACTTGGGATTTGCCTTCGTGCAGATTCCTGCAGCACACCAAAGGGAAATGGCTGCTTCTGATTTACAAGCTGCATGAACATTGCATTGAGGTGGAGTGTTTCTTCCCCAGTCTGTAGTCAGAGCTTGGCCTGACAGGTTTTTGACTGTGCCCAATACACTGTGCCTGGTCTCAGGCATTGGGACATCACTGCAGCAGATCCAGAGGCACTGTGGAGCCAGTGGGTATTGTGCTCTGAATCCCACGAGGTGACCTGGCAGGCAGCGGCTCTGTGGGCACCTCCCTTCTCTCCCCAGCAGTCAGATGAGCACTCATGTAATTGCTCTTGGGGCTGTCCAGCTCCGAGTGGGTGATGGCCTGGGCTCCTTGGTAGGTGTAAATCACCCAGTGCTCACTGGCAGAAAGGCAGATTTGCACCATTTATGAATTTCATTCATTGCACTTAAATACACTATTTTTTATTTACCCCACGTGAAAAAAAAAAAAAAGTAAACAGGAAAATTAAAGCAAAGCATTTCTACACACCCGAGTGCTTTGTTACAGGAACTGTGTCTCTAAATCTCCAGCCTGAAGCACCGGTGCTGCTAACAGAGTAAATTGCAAGTGCATCGCAGTAATCATCCCTCAATCATCCCAACCGCTGTCACAGGAACCGAGCACTCCCTCTTGAGTGAGCCTCCGATTTTAAGCCCTGAAAGAGCAGCTTGACACCCTGTGACCTGCCTGGTAATGTTCCTAATCCACCTCTTTATAAATACACGTTCCCGATGGGGGCGGTGGGCAGCGGGGAAGGATCTCGCAGCCTCGCCTTGTGCTGTGCTTGCGGGAAGCTGATGAAGGTGGTCACAGGCTAAGTGGATTAAACGCGGGGAACGTCAGCTCAAAAATAGGAGCCGCAGCCTGACAGAAACATCTTGGGAAATGAGAGGATTTGCTGCCGACCAGTGCCAGCCCCCAGAGGAAGTGAGGGAGGGACCGGTCTCGTCGGTATTTCCTATGTTGGCTGTGGTATGGTCTGGAGGTGCCCAGGGGATTCTTGGGGGATGGCTCTGCCTGGCTCCAAGCCCTGCAGCTTACACGCATCCCTGCCGGAGGCAGCTGGTGAAGCAAAACCAAAACATGGTCCTCCAGGGGTGGCTGCCAGGGCAGGGTGCTGCCTACCCCTCGCCCTGTCCTCGTCTAAGCCCACCCCGTATTTGAGCCTGGCAATGCCTGACACCAGACCCTGTTCCAGAAGGATAACAACACCTGGAGTTAAAAATAAGATGGAGGCACATTAATAAAAAGAAAAAAAAAGTAATAAAATAACCATTGAAATGAGGAAGAGTTAAAAATAGGATTTAAAAATACAAATAAAGTAATAAGAATTAGCCTTTCCCCCCTTGTGCCTCCCCAGGCTTTTTATTCCTTCTTTCCTTCATGCAGAGAATGATGTTCTTTATGACAGTAACTGGTTTTACCTTCTGTCTTGTGCAGTGAAAGAGCATCTCCAGGCTTTGCTAATCACAGCAATACCCAAGCTAATGGCTTGCTCCTCTATAATATCTGACATTTTTTGTCTGTTCTTTTTGCACTTCACTCCATTTATTTTCTTCACATAGATTGGTGTTAAGCCTGTAGTTGCCCTCTTAATCTGAAGTGTGTGTTGATTGACTATTTGCTAACTCAAATGCAGCTGAATAGCCTTTTGACCAAATAGTAAAAAAATGGTTACTCTTTGACCCAGTTTAATCATGTTAATAATTTTAGGTTTGAAGATACTAAATAAGGAAGATGCACAAATTAAAGCACAATGTGAGGGGTAGTGATTCTTTCAAGCTCAATATTATTACAATAATAAACATATCTTGTTTTATATAATTTTCCTAAATTTAACTACACAAAGGAAGCCCCATTGGGTTTCACACACATAGGTTCTGACCTAAAAAATGGCAGCTCTGATCCCACATCAGTCTTTCGGCTCTTGGGAAAGGTTAGCTTTTTCTTTTTGTCCTAATACTGCAGGAGTTAACAGCTTAGGGGATGGAAACATGTCTGAAAGCCTCCAGGAAGATAATACTTGGGAAGACAGGTTTAAGCTAAATAAGAAAGCAGATTTCATCAGCCTTCTTGGAAACAACCTGTCCAGAGACTTCTGATCCGTTTCTAAATTTGGCCTTTGCATTTTCCACGTACAGGAAGTGATGAAAACGGCAGCAGTAATCCCTGGTGAATTTGGACACGCACATCGGGGCCTGAACGCTTTTGTTTGCTTTAGGACTGCAGTAAGTTGGGTGTTGTAAACATGACTCATGACAAGTTTAATTAAGACAAAAAACCATGGGAAATGTAGCAGGAGGTCACTCATCTTTCTTTGCAGTTTTGGCACCTGAAGATTTTTCTGAGAGATTTGAATGTGCTGCACCAGCACAAATATAAATACAGGTTTTATACTGATTTTCTCTTTCCCAAAATAATTTTTACCCTTGTTTTTTGGATGGTGCTGAAATAGTCTGAATAGAAGAAACCTGACTTAATACATAAGCACATTAACTTGTGGCAAGCCAAACTGCCGCTGATGAAAATAAAAGATGTGGTGGACATATGATAAAACTCCTACAGTCAATTTGGTCCTGCCCCAACAATGAAAAATTTACTCCTGGATGAATCTGACTAAATGTATTAGACCCTCAAATACACACTTGTCAATGCAGAACCTGTCTGTTTCTCAGATTTTCAAATGCACATTTGGTGTTCAGATGAGCACACTTGCTGATGGAGCGAGAATGTGTTCCAGACTAAGCTTCGCCTCCCTGCAGATGTTGTGTGGAGCCTCAGATTTTGATTCAGACAAGTTTCTTCCTGAAACAGCTTATAGGGTGAACAAAATAGTCCTTAAGAGTTGGGAGGTATAGGTACAGTGTTCTTGAGAAGAAGGTGGTGATACCACCTTCGCAGAGTGGACAACAAATTCAGGCTGTAGGCATTGACTTAAAGTTTTGTTCATGGGGGCACTTCTGGGAACTTCCTACATATTTGAAAATCTCAGTGATTCCCATTCACAGCATAGTGCTTAATGCCTCACAAATAACAACATATGTTGGGATGAACTGCTGCTACTTTAACATGGGCCACTTGAAAGCTGAGCATCCAGCGAAGTTAGTCAGTTGGACTCTCCCTCTTAATAAGGTGAGAAAAAGGGGCAGGTAGGAACATCTGAAAGGAATTGATCCCATGTCTGCAGTAGATGACACACTTCCATAGGTGCCTATTTCTAACCAGTGAAACCAGACAAGGGAGCCCTGGTGATTAGCTGAGACTGCCATCCTAACTAACTTCATTCAATTAAATGAATCCCAGCCTCAGAGACAGGAATACTTGTGCCAAAACACTCCTTCACATGCAGGACTTGTAAAAGCACACTTCTTCAAGACTTTAGACAAGTTTATACCAAATTTCAAAAGTCTATTATCAAATAAAATTCTCTTGAGGGTTTTGAAGTCCAAGAAGAGCAGATTCACACTGGTGTGGGTAAAACCTTTTAGCATGTGAAATAGATTAGCTGGGAAGAAGCTTTTAAAAATGTAAGATTTTTAGGCTAACACAGCCTCTCGATTTTCCCTAGAATGTGTGCTCTTAAATCCTCCAGAAGCATTTGAAAACTCCCTGGCCAAATTAAAAAGATTAAATTTATGAAACTAGGAAAGTGAAATTTGGATTCAGAAGAAAGTTTAAGTCACAGGGCTTGCAGAGTCTATGCCAGGATTCAAAAGTATTTTAAAATACATCTAGATGAAAAATTCCAAATAGTTATATAAATAATGCCAATATGTCTTTGAAAATCTATCCCCCAGTATCTGCTCTTTCTCATTCCCTTTAATACAAAGCAGCAAAAAACCAAGTAAATTCAGATTGTCTGCTGGCCTCAGGGATTAAAACATCCCATTTGTATAAAGCAAATATTTATGTTTGAGTGAAGGTTTTGCATTGCTTACTGTCTAAAATGTATGTTTTGGGTCATTCTGGTTATGTTTATGGATGGTTTTATCAGACATTTCTCAATTAAAACATTGCATCCTCTCCTCTCCT
>VZRZ01005792.1:679711-755781 GCA_013398175.1 Climacteris rufus
TCCTCTCCTCCCCTCCCCTTTTTTCTCACAAAAATGTTTTGCATTAATATTACCTGTGTTTGCAGACCACAAATGCACCCACAGCATGAATTTCTTTAGAAACTGATGACGGGCAATTTTACCACCATTTGAAAAGCCTGAGTGCTCTGTTTTTCGAGGAAGAGCCTGGAAAGGCCAATTATTTACAGGGACAGAAAAATATTGCAGACATGGAAAATGAAGCCCCACTCCATTGTGCAAAACTCCTGAAAATGCTTAAATGCTCTGAAAATCAGCGGTGGGGAAAGGCCCTTCCTCTGGGAGTGGCACAGGCAGCAAGAGGGAATTCTCCCAGCCATTGCAAAATGAGGATACGTGTCAGTAATATCCTCCAGTCACCCCCATTGCAAGCTGTTGCATTGGGAACACTGCAGTGGGATTAAACAACACCCTGGGAAGGATTAACTGTGCCATGGCTGCAGCCCTGTGCAGGTGCCTTGGCTGGGTGGGTGTTCCTGCCCTCTGCGCACTACAGCTCTCCAGCAGCTCTTGCCAGCCAGGCCTTGCTTCCAGCACGGCATTTTGGCACCAACGAAGGCTTGTGGACCTGGGTGGTTTTGTTGAAGTCCCGGGTCCCTGTCTGGCTTGGGCAGTGCGTCAGGAAGCTCAGCATCCTGCAGGGTCCTGTCTGAGCAGCCTGGCTGCAGCAAGTGAGCTGACCAGCACTGACTCATTAGTCTAATCAGCCTGAATGTCCTATACATTCCTCTCAAAGCTCCTCCAAGACTTCTTAGCAGAGCTAAAGGACAGATGAGCCCTGTAATGAAAGGGGAAGTATCATGTTTTACTACCAAATTTGAGAAAAATCTTATTCATAGCCCTTCTGGGACCATATTGTCTTCTGAAACATATTTTGTCTTGAGAGCTGAACCAAGGATGCAAGTCAGAATGACACGACTTCTGTGGAATCTGCATTTGCAAAAGGCAGAAGGGAGAAATCTGTATTAACCAAAAAAAACAAAACAAAAAACCAAAAAACAATAAATAAATAGATAAATAGTTCAAATACTAAGGCAAGAATTCAGAAGTAGGATTTCTTCTCACTCCTTAATTTTTATTTTTCAAAGTAACTATGTGTTGGGCTTTGTTTCTTTGTTTGTTTGGTTGTGGTTTTTTTTTAGTAGGATAGGCCTTTCAAGGATAAGAAGGAATTTTGAATGATAAAAAGAAGCAGTTCTCAGATCAGAATGGTGACACCAGTAGCTCTGGTCAGGTTGGTGTGGTCTCCTGTGCATTTTCCTGTTCAAGTGGAATGGTAATAACTAATGAAGAAAGGACTGTGAGGCTTCTACTGAGTCAGCTGAGGCAAAACTCCATGTTTAGATAAGGAAATTTTACCTGAGTAAGAACTCAACATAGACTGTAAAATCTGGTCATGAAATCCCCAGCTAAGCTGGTAAGAAACCAAAATCCTTCAGACAGACAAGTAAAATAGGATTTCCAACCTCCATAGTTATTCACATCCCACTAATGAGCTCTGGCATCTGTGGCAGAATTGTTAAAGGGGTATTGATCTCCTGCAAAATTTGGTGTGTAATAGTGATTTGCAGGCACAGAGAGAACATCGAATCCTCCTCCCTTGTTATTTCCCAGTAGGCTGATCAGTTGGGGAGTACTGGAATGCAGGTGGCATTTCCATTTCTCCTTTTCATCCATCAAGTGGTTATTTGATTGTCCATCCGATCAGTGTGACTGGTTTTATTTTTTCTCCTTTTCACAAATAATGTTATTGAATGTTGGTGTTTGACACAATCATGTATTATAAAGCAAGGGTTTCATGAAGGGAGCTAGTTATAAACAGGCCCGAGTAGAATGAAAGCAATTTCTTTTTTGGTAGTTTTAAAAATAGCCAGTGCTGTTAAACATATTTGTATTTCAATGCATATTTTTCCTGCTCTTTTAAATGTCACTGCCTCCTCTACTGAGAGTGTTACAAGCTGCATCTGCAGGCAGGACTGTGTGGCAATTTTCTAAGAGCAACAGTGATGAGGACACCTGTACCACATTCCCCAGTGGAACTTAGATGTGATCTCACCAGCTGATGGCACATTCAGCCATAGCAGGGAGCAAACCACAGGGAGCATGTCAGATCCAGTTCTCCTACCTGACCCATCAGGGTCAGACCCTCCCAGGAAGGGAAGGCTCCCTCCCTTGGGATGATCTCACAAACATTTATTTAAAGAAAAAATAAGTTGTATTGTCCTCAGGGAAAACTGCTGCTCTCTTTTCCTGAGGACTGTTTGTGCCATTATAATCTGGAAAAGGGAACTGGATTCAGGGAGCTTGTGTTGTATGCCTGACCTCTTCCCCTTCTTTGAAAAAGCTACCCAAATTTGGCCAAGCAATAAATGTCTAAAAAAAAATCCATCTACATGATTCATGGAGACTTCTGATTCCAGTTCAGGGTTTGAGCATTAAAGATGAAGCACGAGACCATATGCTGGAGCAGAAAACAAGATATTGAATAGCTGTTCATTAATCAAGTGCTGGGAACAGAGTGAGAGGGGTACAGTGCTAAAAAGTAGCAGGCAGGTCTTATAATTAAAGGCTGTTTCAGGATGCATATGTACAGAGGGAGGTGGGGGAGTGAAGTGATATTGCACCAGCAACCTTAATTTACACATGACTTGCTTCTGGAGCGCTCAGCTTGGTAACTGCTGCTGCTCTATGGACAAAGAGTGGGTTTTTTTTTCTATTGTATAGAGTGGTTTGCTCCCTTTCAGTTCCCTGTATTTCTCTGGCTCTAAAAGATGTGGAATATTTGTGACTGCCTTGCGCTGTGATGATGTGATTGCAGAGCTCTTTTCAGCTCAGTGGAAGAAATGAAAGGTTGGGCTCACTGCGAGCAGTTGCTAAGAAAGCAAGCAAGCAAGCAAGCCTATTTTAAGCTGTTCCACAGAAGCATATACTGCCTTGATTGGTTATTGATTCCATTTTCATTATGGAGAAAGCACATTTTTAGCCACAAACATGTGCAGCCACATGTTGAGCTGCAAGTATGAAAACTGCATCAACTGTAAGGCTCTTCTGTGGGCTGCACTGAGCCCAGGCATCCAAAAAGCTAAGGACCCACATTTCCCACTCAAGCAAATGGCACCAGTCTATTGAGAACAGTTTTCTTGGCTCCTTCAGCTATATTGAGCTTTGGATTCAATTCAGTTAGGAGTAAGTTGTGACTTGGATCTTGCAGGCTGTCCCTAGACTGGCAAATGAAACAAAGCTTCGGACTGTTTTGAACATTGGAGCGTGACTGTCTATTCTGCAAAACCCTTGCACTGGTCCAGGGAGTGGTGGAGTCTGCATGAATTACTGCCCTCCTGAGCAGCGCCTAGACATGGGAGTGCAGTTTAAGAGGGTGCTACAGGCCATTCTGTGCAGGATGGCTTTGGTGTCAGACAACGTGCATGGGCATGTTCAGTGTTCTAGGAGGTGGTAGGTACACTCAAATATATGTGTATATATATAAACATGGACAGCCATACTTCCCAGAAATATACAGTGAGGTAATGCCTTACAGATCTGTGTGGATTTCAGTAGGCATATGAAGAAACAAAGTTCTACATCCTGCCTCAGGGTAAGGAGAGATGTTGGGGCTGCACAGTTTTGGGTCTGCTTCTACCCCAGCTAAGCCAAATGGAGGTTTTGTGGCAATTCACTGTTAGCCAAGGGCAGGAAGAATATGGGCAGGGAACAGGAACAAGACTGCAGACACTGGGCTTTTGATATACCCTTTCTTCAGAGCTGTGCCAGTGTAGTCATTAGTTGAGAATAAATAACAACAAAGTACCTCCCTGAATCAATGTTTGTAGGAAGAGAGCCCAAGGTCAGGCACATTTAAAAAGGACACTTTTTCCCCTGAAGAAAGCCAGAGTCTGTGAAAATGAACAAGGGAAAGACTTGGAAACTGTTAGCTATTTCCTGAAGGCTTTTCTCATTCTTTCTCATACAAGTTAATGTGTGCTTTCCCTGGATGGAAGTGGGTATTTATTTTTTTCAGAAGTACTGGAGATATCTTATTTTCCTTTTGTAGGAAGGTTCCAGACCCTGTAAACTTTCTCAGTTTCTTGGCCTGAAAGAACTGAAATGTGGTCACTTGTGTGGGCTGCAAAAGTCATCTGCTTGGGCCTGTTTTCAGAGGAGGCTTGAGACAGACAGCCCACAACAAGAGAAGAGAAAGGAGTCCTCTCAGTACCTATTGGCACTGGACTGCTATTGAAGTTGTTTCTGAAATTCCTATGCTGACCTGTGGATCTAAACAATTGCCCATCCAAATTCTGGTGATCCATTTGTCATCAGCTGGACCCTGACCAAAGTCTGCAGTGACAGTTGTCTGGCCTGAAGATCCAGGTTTTCCTGCTGAGGTTGGCAGGAAAAAGGGCAGGTTACTGCTAGAAAGTTTTCCTGTATAGGACTGGTATATGGCCTAAATGCACATCTGGATTAATATTAAACCAGTCCCATCTCTCATTACAGTTTCCCTTAATATTTGATCAGTTGATCAATCTTTGTCTTTGTTCCCAATGCATATTTAATCATGTATATAAAATCAAACAGCTTCAAAATGAGAGATTTGGAGCCGTTCTCCCCAGCCACAGCACACAGCTTTGTAATGACTGATGGAGACTTCAGAGCCATGTCAAGCCTCTGCTCTGACTCAACTCAAAAGTTTGAGCCTGTACTTCTCCCACTCCTATGTTGCAGGGTCTCAAGCAAAGGGAGATCTTTTCTTAGCCTTATCTTGTGGTTTCAGTCCTACCAGCTGCATTTTGACTGTTTTTTATGACTGTGTCTATGTTTCTGAATCAAGACCTGAACCTGGCCTCCCAGGTGATGGATTAGTTTGGAGCCCTGTTGCTCAGAGCTATTCCCCAGGATAGTAGATTTGGCTTGGAGAGAGCTGGATGGAATAGCCAAAGCAGAGCTGGGAACTGAGTAGTATTGCTGGATTCCAGGACCTCTGCTCCTTCCTAGTCCTAGGAAGGGCTAGGAATGTCCCCGGGATGCCTAGCTCCCCTCAGGCCTTGTGTGGGTGTAGCCTGGTTCCTGGACTGAGGACTGGGAACTCACTAGGCAGCAGTGAGTTGAACAGGAGCAGGGGATTGCAGTGCTAGCATGGACTTGAGGGCCTGTTTCCTGGTGCCTGGCCTTGGTACCCAGTTAGTTAATACCAGACGCAAGCACATCTCTGTTTCTGGGGTCCTCTTTTCCTTGAAGAAGCAAGAGGATAGATTTGATATCAGAAGTACAATGCCATTTAGTAATGAGACAGAACAACTTGCTTGCACCATGCTGGTCACCATAAATAAAGGAATCCAGACCTTTGTTTTTGTTTTGAATGTACTGTAGCTCTGACTTTGGGAAGTGCTTCTTCTTTTGATACACTTTAAGCAATGGGCTCAATATGAGGAAAATAGGATCAAACTTAACATCTCATGTTTCTCACTTCTCTACTTCTCTAGCAGAAAATAAATTTCCAAAAGCAAGCCAGGACCATATCAAAATCATATCATACCATGTCCATTTCTGCTTAATGAGGCATCTTTGTATAGATCAGTTAGCACAAACATTTATTCATTCATCCTTTCACTAACCACTCAACCACAAAAATATAACTGACATTTAAATGGTGCAGGAGAGACTGGCAGGTTAGCCAGGCTGTTGATAGGGCCAGTAAGTCCACAGTGTAATAGGAAGGCTCTCAAACACTATATGAATTAATTGAGGCTGAACTGGAAGATATGGGTTTTGCTAAGGTTAATAACAGCTGACAGCCTGACCTATTCTTGCAGTTTACTGTACCAGCATCAGTCCCAGGCTCTGCTTGTCTCCTCTCTCTGTCTAAAGATGGTGATGAGAGAGTTGAGTGTTTGTGTGTAAGAATCAGGAGGGAATGCCAACAAGGCAGGTGTCCTGGTGGAAGTCTGTTAATAGACCACCCAACCAGGGTGGAGAGGCAGGTGAAATATTCTATAAGCAGCTGGGAGAAGTCTCATAGTCTCCTGGCCCTTGTTCTTGTGGAGGACTTCAACTTATCAGATGTCTGCTGGGAGTACAACACAGCAGACAGAAGACAGTCCAGGAGGTTCCTGGAGTGTGTGAAACGTAACTTGGTGACACAGATGGTGAGGGATACAACAAAGAGGGGTGCCCCACTGGACCTGCTGTTTGTGAACAGAGAAGGGCTAGTGGGTGATGCTATGGTCAGAGGCTGTCTTGGACACAGTGACCATGAAATGACACAGGTTTTGGTTCCTGGGGAAGTAAGGAGGGGTGTCAGCAGAACTGGAACCCTGGACCTCTGGAGGGCTGACTTTGGCCTATTGAGGACACTGGTTGAGAGAGTCCCTTGGGAGGCTGTCCTGAAGGCCAAAGGGATCCAGGAAGGCTGGACATTCTTCAAGAACAGAATCTTGAAAGTGCAGGAGCAGGTTGTTCCCATGCGCTAAAAGATGAATCAGTAGGGAGGAAGGTAAGAAGCTTGGATGAACAGAGAACTCTGGCTGAAACTCAGGAAAAAACAGAATTTATGACTTTTGGAAGAAGGGTAGCAACTAAGAAGGACTACAAGGCTGTTGTGAGGTTATTCAGGGAGAAAATTAGAAGGGCTAAGGCCAAACTGGAACTTAACCTGCCTACTGCCATAAAACCAATAAAAGGTGTTTCTGTCAATACATCAGCAACACAAGGAGGCTTAAGGAGAATCTCCATCCTCATAGAGGATGGCTCATGGCTTGGACAGGTGCACGTGTTGCACCAATGTTTGTTGGGTAGAAGACTGATTGGATGATTGGACCCAGACATAGGTTGTGGACGTAGTTAACTCCAGTTGGCTGCTGGTCTCTAGTGGTGCTCCCAGGGCTCAGTTTTAGGACCAGTCCTGTTTAACATTTTTAGCAACCATCTGGGTGAGAGGATCGAGTACACCCTCAGTAAATTTGCAGAGGACACCAGGTTGTGTAAGAGTGTTGATCTGCTGAAGGGCAGGAAGGCTCTGCAGAGGGATCTGGACAGGCTGTATTGACAGGCCAAGGCCACCTGAATGAGGTACAACAAGGTGAAGTGCCAGGCCCGGCCTTTGTGTCAAAGTAACCCCTTGCAATGCTACAGGATGAGGGAAGAGTGGCTGCAAGGCTGCCCTTTGGATAAGGACCTAGGAGTGCTGTTCAGCAGTGGCTGAACATCATCCAGCGTGTGCCCAGGTGGCCAAGAAGGCCCATGACACCTGGCCTGTATCAGGAACAGTGTGGCCAGCAGTGACTGTCCCCATGTACTCCCCCTGATGCAGCCACACCTCAGATCCTGTGTTCAGTACTGGGCCCTTCACTACAAGAAAGATATTGGGGCGCTGGAGCATGTCCAGAGAAGGGCAATGGAGGTGGGGAAGGGTCTGAAGAAGGGTCTCACAAGGGTCTTGTGAGAAGCAGTTGAGGAAGCTGGGATTGTTTAGCCTGAAGAAAAGGAGGCTCAGGGAGGACCATATTACTCTCTATGACTATCTGAGGTTGTAGAAAAGGGGTGTTTTGTCTCTTCTCTCAAGTAACAAGCAATAGAAGGGGAAACAGCCTCAAGCTGCACCATGGAAGATTTAGATTGGATATTAGGAAGAAATGATTCACTGAAAAGGTTATCAAACATTGGAACAAGCTGTGCAGTGTCGCTATGGCGAAATAAGGACACGACAACACAGCTCGGTCCACAGCAGAGCAGAGAGAGTGAGAGTTTATTGTCATATTCCCTTTTTATATGGTAGGAACCCAGGTAGATGATTCGTTAGTGTCCAACCACCCCCCGCTATGATTGGCTGGGTTCTACACCACCTAAATCAAAACATATCATGCCTGGACCCACAACAGCTGTGGAAAAGAGCAGGTGCTTATCTTATTGTTTTTCATAGCTTACATGGGAAAGAAAACTTTCTCACAAGAAGCCCCAGGCAGCCAGGCTCCGGGCCGCTACAGTGCAGGGAAGTGGTGGAGTGCCCAGGCCTGGAGGTATTTAAAGGATGTATAGGTGTCGCATTTAGGGACATAGTTTAGTGGTGGACTTGGCAGTGCTGGGTTAATGGTTGTACTTAATGATCTTAAAGGTACTTTCCAACTTAAATGATTCTATTATTCTAAATATCCAGTGCTGGATTTAGCCTCTGCATGGAGTTGGGATTTGCATGTTGCTGCCCAGCCCAGGTCCCCACTTCTGGGTGTACCCAGGCACATGACTGGGACATCTCCACATGGCTCCCCCAGGGTCCCTCATCCCTGCTGTTGGAAGCACAGGGCTAAGGCTGATGGTGGAGCTAATGGGGTGTGAGTGAGTATTGAGGTTTGTCATGTGGATATTTTAGCTTGTGAGTATGTTTGCCAGCTGTTTCTATGACCTGGAGTTAGGCTCTGTCTGCAGGGGTCCATTAGGAGACTTTTCATGCTATATTTATTCTTGGGGAAAAGACATTGAAACCTGAAATCTGTAGAGTAAATTATCACAGGGAAAAGGCAGTCTCTGCTCAGTGCCTGCTTGGTAATGATGCTTTCTTGCTCTTCTCTTTGTTCTACCCTAATGTTTCTTTGCAGGTCAGAGGGAAAAGCATCTCACAAGTAGCCATTGGCTCCAGATGTGGATTTCACAGTTGTTATCACTGACAGTTATCACCTTGCAGCTTAATGAGACACAAGCAAGAGCAGCTGGAAGTTTCAGGTGATGTGTATGTTTGCAATGCAGTTTTAAGGCCATGTCGTGAGCTCTGGGTGAGTGTTGAAAGTACACACCAACCCTGCCAGGTGGAACCTGAAAAGTGATCCCTGTGATTTCTGTCTCTGTAGGAGCTGTCAGACTAGACAGGAAAGGAGAATAAGGTACAGGCTGAGGGCACCATCTCATATGAACACCATTTCTCTTTAATGCCAGGACTGGTCCTCTTTGTGTAGGACAGTGTGTGCACCAGGACGTGTCAGACGTGTCAGACCTCCAAAACTGAGGTAGAAATAAGGATTTTGCCCTGAAACAGACCTAAGCATCATCAGGTGAGGCTGGTAATATGCAGAAGATGCTGAGGTTGGGAATCTCATCTATTTGGGTTGCAGTTTCCAAAACATAAACACAGTTAAAAGGTTCAGCAGTGGTGTTGCAAAAGGTATGGAAGGGTTAGGTACTATGCATACGATTCATCATGCCACTCATTGGCAATCCAGTGAGTCTGATGTTCTCCTTACCATCCATGGAAATCAGGGTTCATTTAGCTGAGTTTACCTTAGATTGTGATGGCTTTCCCTCTAGAAGTACCTCTTTCCCTTTCTCAATTAGTAAATATCCTGGAAACAACTTGTTCTGACCTGGATGTGTTTCCTATAAATGTCTAAGTGGGACCAGATGGTTTTTACCACCCATGTAGAAAGCAGACCTGCAACTTGAGCTACAAATAGGAGCAATGGATGCTGGTCCTTGGCTTGTACCATTGATCCTGACATGGAGCTGATCTTGGCTTTCCAAGTTGCAGCAGAAGTGCAACTGGCAACAACTCAGTGATTTTCCTTTATTACGTTACACCAGGTTGTACTAAGCAAAAAAACCTGCTGATGTTAAGGGTTATTCTGTACAGGTACTTTTTACTCTGGCAGACTGGTAGGCAGAAGTTTAATTCCTCTCCTATAATTACTTGCTTTCTCTTGTTGTATATAAAATTGAGTTGGCTTGCTTCTCTTTGGCTATGACTCCCTAGTCTGCACAGTGTTAGAATACAAGGGCAGCAGTATAGATCTCTGTGCTTTTGCTGTCCTACCTCTTCTCTTGTTTGTTTCAGCACTATTTCATCTTCATGCTTGCCCCTGCATGCTCTCTGTGGTCCAGGACCCCTGACAGCTGCTACAGCCCTGTTCTGGTGCCAGCTGGGATGTGTAGGTGCTGCAGCGATAGGATGGCACTCACAGTACTGGACATCTGTGACATTTTGGAGGAATGAAGGCAACTTCTCTGTGAGCAATCAGTCTGTTCAGGAGCATGCTGTTAATAGGTTTACTCCCCAAAATGAAGTTCTTTCCCATCTCCCATTTTCTTGGATTTTGGGATCTCATGGGTTTCCACGAGATGTATGGGCACTGGACGCTTCAGATTAACAGGCTCTCTTCCTGCCAAAGCAGATATTTGCCGGCACCTGCTGTACCCACATGGGAAGGGCTGCTTCCAGAAATCTTACTCCTAGAAGCCTCAACCCTGTGCTGTGAGTTCCTGCAACTGGATCAGGCTTTGTATTTTATGTATAGGCTAGAAGAATAGTTGTATTTTAGTCAGACCCTCTATGAACGTGAAGAAAAACAAAGCTGAACATCTCCTCCCAATGTTACCAACTGGTCCCATTGTACAGTGGTTTTGTCAGCAAGTTATTTAAGATCTTAATCCCTTTCAGCTATTAGGGGGAACTCTGAGGCAGAGTGAGACTGGAAACAGGAGTGATTTTCACTTGGATTTTCATCTTTTCTTTTCTCTAGTGCTGTAACCTGATGAAGAGGCAATGGAATTTCACAATGTGTACTCCATTCACTGCTACCTGCTTAAAATGAGGAAGGTGGAGGAGTAAGAAGAAAAGACTCTTTTAAATCTGTAGAGGAACACTGGTGCTTGTAAGGGCTATTTAAAGAAGAAGTAAAACCACTTTATCTTGTTAATCTATTTCTTCATTGTAATTTATGCTGCCATTCACACAGTGTCAGAAAGCTATTGTAAACCCTTGTATAAACCCACTCTGTAGACTTGAGGGGCTCGAGTCCATGGCTCTGCCAGCACAAGCATATTGGTGATAGGATAATAGCAGGTTTCACTCTTAAATGTTTCTTTGGGGGGGTTAATGTACAAGAGAATTTTAATGATTTGCAACAGACCACCTACTTAGCTACTAGCAATAGGCAGGCTACAGTGTATGCATCTTGGTAGAGGTGAGTTTTGAGAAGACATGTGAAACATAAACTAGGAGCTTTCACAAAGGATTTTTGGAAGGCACTCCATGAAATGCCACATCAGTGAGATACCTTAGAAGAAAGCCCAGGCTGGGAAATTGCTTCAGAGCAGCTGCTGGGGGAAAGTTACCATTTCTTTGGGCATTGTCACTCATGAGAGGGAATGCCAGATGAAATATCGTTCAGGAGGATAACGTGCTGGGAGCAACAGGGGAATAGGCAGAATAATGACATAAAGGAAAGATGCTTGAGGACAGGCTTTGTCTCAGCTAACACTAAACATTTAGTCAGCTAGGCTCTCTTTGTGGTCAGCACAGCATGGCACTTTGAAGCCATGATTCATCTGACCTATTTTTGGCACTACCCTACCTAGGATGAGGTGAATTACACTTTATTCGTGCCTGTTTCTTCCTATTGGTACTGAGAGTGCTTCAGGCACATAGCTAGATACAGACATCTGTATTTTAGACACGTCAGGGGAGGTGAGACAAATCTTCCTTTGCAGATGGAGTGGAACTGCGAGAGAGGACATGGATGGCCACATGGCATCCTGTGAATCTGGGACATCATCCAGTCACTCTCTGCTCTTGTCTCCAGGAGAGACAAGGAACAAGAATGAGAGAGGATGGAAACTGAGAAAGGAAGAGAAGGGAAAGAGAACAAGAAGCTCTGTTTCAGCCATGTTCTTTCAGTTCTCACTAAATGCTCCTGCAAGGGATATGAGAGATGTAGGCTGAGGAGAATAACACAATAAATTAGAAATGGAAAAATGAGCATTACAAGTTTCATTAAGATGTGAGATTCTTTGTGATCAACCACCATGATTGTAACTATCAACTAAAAAAAGAAGAGTGACATTTTATTATTAGAATTTTGGTCTAAAATTACATTCCAAAATCTTTATGTATTATCTTAGACTTTCTGAACTGTATATTTTGCCCTGAAATTCAGGTTTTGCATGAGTGAAAAAAGTAAGCTTTTATGATGACTGCAGCACAAATTTCTGTGAATGGTTCTTTAAGCTGTGTTGCCAGAAATGTCATGAATCTGCTCAGAACTCCAAGGAAGGGAAGTGGTTTGAAATTCCTAACACAGCTCTTTCAGCCAGAATAGCCATTTTGGGTGTATTTCATATGAAGCATGGCTTCAGGGCTTGATACATCTTCATGCTGGGCCTTGTATTGTGCCAAGGAAATTCTCAGTGTTTAACAAATAATAATAGAAATAAGCTGTGTAAGCATATGTGAATCTTCATGTTATAGTTTTATGTGTAGAAAAATGATCTCATAGGCACATAGGAAATAGAGCAGATGGTGAAATGTGTGTTGGACTAAACTCAGGCTGGAGACTAAGTCTCGTAGACAATAAAAGCACAAATGCTGGACGGTCCCCTCCAGCCATGCACACGAAGTACATCTTGTGAACTGAGATAGGGGAGCACAGATCAAAACAGATTAAGAGGCCACCTTTGATCTGTTGTTTTCTCCTATTACTGCAAGTTGCAGTACTGTGATCTGTCATTCCCTGTGTGGGTATTCAAAGGTGTGTGCGCAAGGACAGCCCTCAGCTGGGTTACTGGGAGGTGGGTACCCAGCTGCATTATTCCAATTTTGAACATGTGCAATGCCACACATTTCAGAGGTGTTTCACCTGCAGTGAAACTGTCTCAATAAGGTGGTTCTGGATAAGGTCTTATACCTTACCCCTGCTTTTTTCTCCCAGAGGTCATCCTTGATGGAGATGGATGAATCCTAGTCCACACCCCTGTTTCAAGGCATGAGTTTCTCTTAGAGACTACGGCCACGCTGCAGCCCTGAGCAATAGCAAGGTAAGTTGGGAAAATCAGGAATAACCATGAACTGACTGAATTCAAAATTTCTGCTGGAAGAGGAAAACTGAAAAATGGAGCCATGACAGGTTGCAAGGGAGTTTTCCTCTGTGTATTAGCAAAACAGAGACCAGTAGAGCATTATAAAAGCAAACCACAACAAAGCCTCTTCACAATGTATTCATCACTAGAAAGTTTGAAGGTAAACAAAAGCTACACACACCAGGTCTGTTAAAAGAGTAAGCTGAGCTGAAAGACTCCTTCAGTTATATCAATATAAATATTCTGAGTGCAGCTGTGGCCAGTTAGTAGCCCCTGATTGATGTACAGTATTAGATTCATACCTGCCTCAGGAAAAAAATTCTTTTGCTTTCTTGTCAGTTTTTATTCTCCTTTCTCTTTGCTGCAGGACACCTGATGGGCTACTCTGGAGTGTTAAATACAAATCATCACGGTGCTCTGTTAGATGAGCTTCTCTACACTGGGCAGATCACATGCTTCAGAGACCAAATCAACTCATGTTTGTTTATTTGCAACTTCCATTCATATCAATGGCCGTGGCTTTGGCACAGCTGTCTAGGATTTCATGGCAGAATTTAGTGAGGAAACAGCTAGAAAAATTTCATTTCACTTTAAAAAATATTTTCTGTTCTTTTTACTGTAGGTATTAGATTTTCTACTGTAGTAATGATAGTATAAAGTAATTATTGTACAGGGAATATGATTTGAAAATGGAAGAAGAAGCAATGGAAATCTTGTACTGGAATGCTGAGATCTCAATGCTGAGATGCATTGATGTAATAAGATCTAGGGTTTGGGGTTTGGGTTTTTTTGTCTCTTTGTTTGGGTTTGTTTGCTGGGTTTTGCTTGTTTGTGTTTTTTTTTTTTTTTTGGTTGTTTGTTTGTTTGTTTTTTTTAAAGAACAGTTAGTAGGCTAGTATGTTAGTTTAAAGCACTGAACACTGGAGAAAAGGGTCTAGATCCTGTCTTTTCCATTGACCCTAGTGTATATCTTGGGGAAATGCCTTTGCACCTCTCTTTTCTCAAAAGCAGTCTAGAGATAACTGTGTCTGCTTACATGATATTCAGTCCATAACCAGCACCCTGAGTCCATGGAATTAGAAAATTGCAACCTGGAATTAGAAATTGCAACCTGCTTTGAAGTAAGCCACACAGAGCGGACGGCAGTGGGAATTAGGGATAGAGGGAGGAAGTGGGAGGTGCTGTCTTGGGAAGAAATTGTCTTTGTCATCTCTATAACTTGCCTTCTTGACAACTGGAGGGGGATTTTCCTAATAGAAAACCTGTGAGTTATATGAGGAGGGTAATCCACTTGACCCTTGCCCTCTCCTAAGCCTTTAAATCATCATAACATTTCATTTCTTACCAGCTGCAGGACCACTTCTTGGAATTCAGTTTGATTGCAATGCAAAGACAGCATTGCTTAGCCAGGAGGAAGACCAGAACAGGGGTGTTGGTGCAGGGTACGTGAGCAGGGACATAGTGATCATATTTGGAGAGGGTGAGAGCTGGTGGCAGCGAGGAAGATAAACAGGGTGTGTTTGTGCAAGTGACCTTATTTATTTCAGCATGCTGAGGAGGGACCAAATGTACTGCATTGAAGGAAGTCAATCCACACACATATGGGAGCAGGTCCAGCAGTACGTGGCTGGCAGAAGCCCAGGCCCTGCTCTGCAGGGTGACAGCTTGCGTTCTCAGGGCAGCTGCTGTCCTCAGCACTGGGTTTTTAGAGCTCTTTGCATTGCAGGTTGTGCTGAAATGGGCAGGGTGGTTATTAAGAGCTGGTGGGAGGGCTGTTCTGCTCTGGCACCCACCGACCCTGCAGCAGGCACCAGCAGTGGGGAAGGACACACAGCCCCCCGTGGCCCTGAATAGACCCCTGCAAGCAACTGACTCAAAATCATAGTTTGTTACTTCAGCATTTTTCTGCTGAATGACTCGTGGACCAATCCTGACATTATTTTTTTTTAATACTGTATTTGTTATTCTCTGAATATTCTGGGTGGGTAATTATCCAGTGTGTACTGTGTATTGCAGAACCCAGGAATATTTGCTTTGGCTTTTCTTCCTGGTTAGTTAGGGTGTGCGGTTGCTGGCCTAGATCTCATGGCATTGTTTCTGACTACGTAAATGAAATTTTTATACAAGAGAATAATGAATACAGACCAGAGAATAAGGCACATCCTGTGGCAATTTCACAACGGCAATTTTTCTTGCTAAAACCCGTGAGAGACTCGGCAGTTGTGATTGTTTACACATGTACTTAATGGTTGTCCACGTATGGCTGATATGGGATAACAGACACCTAGTAACCAGAGATGACTGTGTTTGGTGGGTGCCTTGAATCATCCCTCTTTTTGTCTGTTTTCTTTCCCTCTTGTCCTTCCTATTTGACTATAGAGGCACTTCTAAGGATGAGGAAGAAAACCTTCATTTGAAACTGCATGAAACCAAAAGCTGGGTGTAACCAGCTTCAAATCCAGACAAGAGTCAGCGTGTAACTTCATGTGTTGCTGATTTCGTTGTTCAGCGTATCGCGGGAATGGGGTGGCATTTTAAAACAAGGATAGCTGCCACACATGCAGTGATGTGTGCACACATATGCACACCCCTCCGTGTACATGTACTTGACACAGCAGCCAGTTTGGCTGTGATGCCAGCAGCAGCCTAGCTGTGGTAAACAAAGCTCATCTTGAAAGTTTCCTCAGTTCCCATAAGAACGTTATGCCCTATGCCAAGATCTACTTTGCCACAGCTGAAATGGTACCTGGCCTGGTTGGTTTCTTTTGTTTTGTTTGTAATGCAGACTTTGTCTGCATTAGGTGGCAGTCAGAGTGATTACTATACTCTTTGCAAAGGCTGAAGTTTTTGCTTTTTCCAAATCTTTGAATATGATCTTGTGGCTATATTAATGCATGCATGACTTCAAGACATTGAAACTTCAGTATCAAGTATCACAAATGTATGTCCAAGCCCCAAATGTAATCATGGTACTCAGACAGCAGCTGTTGCTGAAGAGTTCAATCTATCACTTCTATCTCACAAAAAAATTGCTGGCAAATCTTCCTTTTTTTAAAAGTAAAAGAGATCAAATATAACAAAAAAAAAATTGTCTGTGTCTAGAAAATCACCTTGGTAAAACACTGGAAACCACAAATTCCATTGACATGGGATTTTATTATTTGCAGGCACTTTTGTTTACTGCCTGTACAAGTCCAGACCTAAACTTGGGTATGCAATGGGGACTTGCTACAAGAGGACATGAGTGGAGATAAGGAGGTAGGAAAGGGATGTTATTTCCAAGTTACGAAACTCGCTGCTTGTGAGAGAATGGAAAACCTTTTCCTGACAAAGAGGGTTCTGGGGGGTTTGAAGGCAAGGCTTGCCTGCCATCCGTGCACCACAGGAGCTCTGATAGTATATTTTGTGCTGTGATCCCATCTAATCTTGGCAAGCAATACAAGCCCTCAGGGGTGATGCCTTCACTAGCTGCCTGGTCAGCCACAATGCTCCCTTTCCATCACTGCACCCCATTCCTGAGATTAGGGAGGATCAATGCTGGTGTGAGCTTCCCCCATGCCACAGGCTCAGAAATCCCTGCTCTGAAGGGTGAACGGGTGGTTTCACAGTGGGTTGAAAATACAGCCCCGTCCTCAGTGTAACCTTTAATCTTGATTAAAAAGCTTCCAGGGCCAGGCAGCCTGGGCTGCATCCTTTGTTCAATTCTGGCAGTGGCTGTTGCATTCTCTAATCCCTGTTAATATCACTGCTTGTCAAAGAAGATTTGTGCCTTTCCTGGAAGATGGTCGCCTATTTTGTACCAGCTGGGGGAGAAGGAGACACCTCATCAGCTGGTGCCAGGAACAGTGAGTAGCAGACAAGAAAGGCATCCTGTTTTCTGGGGAGAAGGCACAGGAGGTGGTTGAGCATCTGGCTCTGACTATTAACTCTGGCTGCTAGCACTGCTCCTGTGTTTTCAGGATGCAACACAATCCTCTGTTTTAACTGTGTGCAATCCATGAACCCCTTGTGGCAGTGTTTGTGACCAAGGTACCAAATCTGTATCCTGGCCAAACTGCGGGACAGATTATGCTCTGCTGACCTATATTCCCCTAAAGTCATTTTCGATTAGTGTAGCAGTTACTCTGCCTTTGTGCACCAATAAATTTCTCCCTGCCATAATGTTGAGCTGAGATTCCAGAGGCCATGCTCTGTTGGGGGCCTTTTGCTGTCTCTTCCAAGCAGACAGAGAGACAATTCCCTAAACCGAGCCCCTCATAATCTCATGTTTCCTTGGAAAGTCTGTCCCATTGCTGCAGGGAAGCCTGAGACCTGTTCCAGGTGGAAGAGGAAGAAACCTGGTCCCCTGCTTGTTTACTCTTGCTTCATTCCCCTGGGGGTAGGAAACAAAAGCCCAGCTGCTGAGGGGGTTCATGTGGGGACACCTGCCCAACTAGCACAGGCTTCTCTCTGTGGCCTATCAGGACTGGAGAAATTAAAGGTGAGTTTTGGCTGAAGGTGGGAAGGGTTGGCAGAGGCAACAAAAGAAAGACCTACAAAGGGAAGCAAGTGATGGGATTGTGACTGGGGAGATCAGCTTCTGTGAGAGGTTGGACAACACCTTCTCCATCTCCCCTCCAGTAGCTGGGAGGAAAGAGGGAGACCAGATATTCTACAAAGGAATTGTGGACATGCCTTCTTTCATAAGCAGGCTTGGAAAAGCAGAAGAAGGTACCTTCATGAGGTGAGAATGAAGACTCATCCTGGCCTCCACCAGCCACACACTGAGCTGTTTGGGATTACTGAACCTCAAAGCAGAGCTGGGCTTAGGGTGCCCATCATGGCCATGGACATTAAGTGAGCCACGGTGGTGCTGAACCTCTGTGTGAAACAGCCCCAGCAGTCCTGCTGGGCAGCGTGGGCAGCAGTGCTGTGACAGGCAGAGGGTCACCAGCAGGTCAAGGGAGGTGATGTTTCCCTTCTCCACACTGGTGAGACATATGTGGAGTGCTGGATCCAGTGCTGGGCTCCCCAGGCAAGGACAGACATGGACATACTGGTGTGAGTCCAGCAAAGGGCCATGAAGATGGCAGGGGGCTGGAGCATCTTGGATATGAACGTGGGCTGGGAGAGCTGGAACTGCTTCTCCTTGGAGAAGATAAGGCTCAGGGGCATCTCCTCAATGTGTATAAATACCAGATGGAGCTAATATACAAACTTTTCTTCCTGCCAGTCTGGCTGTCTTCTGATGTCTATGCCCTTGCTTCTGATGACTGTAGGATTTTTCGGCCCATGGACAGCTTTAATATTTTTTTTTTTCTGGTACATTTAGCATAGTTGCAGTTGCAAAGTACTCATGTTTGAGCTCGTCTGCATGGTACGAGAGTGTGCAGAATCCAAATCGTCCTCTTCCATCTCCCATTGCTCCCATATTTCATCCCTCTCTTGATAGGAGATGCAGGAAGTTGATGTCACATTTTCATTCAACAAGAAGAGATGTATTTTTAAGCAAGAGAAATATATTGAGGCTAATACCCCTCAATTATATCAGGGAATTGATCTATATTACCAATTTATGCTCTACTTTGAAAAAATTTTGTACAATTGCACAGCCACTATTCTAGCAACATTTTCCACATTATATTCTTGCTGTGGGACTATAAACTCCCCTGACACCTGAAAGAACATCTCTGTTTAGTCCCTGTCACTAGAATAAGAGGAAACATATCTCAAAAGTATCTTCTGATGTGAAATTCCTCTAGGTTTAAAATAAAGAAGTTGTTTTTGATTGTAGTTTAAATGTGAGTGAAAATGCAAGCCACTTTTACCTGGGCTTTTCTTCATCTTTTCTTTTCCTGCTTTTGGTGCTCGACTCAAAGGAATGAATATTGGCCAGGGTTTTGTCCCCATAATTTACTTCAGTTTTGAAAAAATTGTGGAGAAATTCTGCTCTACCTCCTCCTTAGGCATTAGTCTTTTCTCTTTCTTGTGTGGAACTTACACAGACAACCTGAGAAGGAAACGAACTTTAGCTTTGAAAGGAGAATTTGAGATACAAAATTGAAGTTTTGATTATATAAAATGAAAATCTATACCTAGTTAGAAGTTTTTAACTTATTCAAAATTAGAACTTTTCCAATAAACATTTAGTGGACCCCTCATTTTGCTGACTCATTTTCAGTTGAATGCTTTTAATAGTTATTTCTGTATTTATTATCTTTTTTTTTTTTGTTTCTGGTCAATCACTGTTGTTGTACAGAGGTAGTTATGAATGTTTCTGTCTTTTTCCATCTCCCCAAGAATCAGGACACTCCTGAGGGAAATTCTGAGACCCTCTGTACAGGAAATAATGATATTTTGGTTCATGCATTTCAATGTACAACTTCATTAGAGGATTGGTGCATAAGACAGATCAAGACTAAAGCATATGTTGAGATTTGGGAAGTCTGGGAGTGAAGCTAATCCATGTGTGAAGATCCTGGGTAAAGGCACCATTTCCAGAGCTGAGGCTGAGGTCTGGAGGGCACAAAGGAGTGACCTTGGCTGTGGGTGAATCAATCTTTTACCCAAGCTTGCTCTTGGGAGCAGAAGACACGAGGAACAGCACTGGGGATGCAGCCCCAGCTGTCTCGGACAGTCACATGTCATCTGTCAGGGACAGCTCAGAGCTTCCCCCCTCCAGCCCCCAAACCTTGCTTGCTCTCTCATAACCATCAGGGCTGTTTTTTCAGGTCTTGCTTCCTGCCTGACTCCGTCTCTTGCCTGACACGATGTCCTTCAGGCAGCACAGCTCACAGTTGTCTAGTTCTACATCCCTACATACTCCCTGGGGTCCTGAGTGCTGTAGAAATGCCGAGGGCAAATCATGCCCTCTGACTTCTCATCCTTTGCAGCATCACCTGGCTGTTAAAACCTCACCTGTTTCACTTGTCCATAGCTCGGATTTCAGACGGAAGTTAGGCTTGTGCAGAAATTCACCCTGGGAGGAATTTATTCCACCAGGAACTGACTGTGAAGCCACACAAGGACCTTTACATGACAGCTGCTGCTTCTGCTAAACCATAGCTGTGACTGCCTGTCTTCTCTCCGCAAGACCTACAAAGAGCCAGCCTGAGTGGGAGCTCAGGAGCAAGTAAATAGGGTTTGATGGCCACTTGTGCCACTTGAGACCCAGAACACCACACAAACAGCCCCGTGGCTGAGAATTCTCAGATCTGTGCCAGCACCTGAATCTCGTATGGGACCAACAGTCTGTGATGAATAGGCAGAGCAAAGATGAGTGGCTGCATCCCTGTCAGGGTGTTGCAGTCACTTGATAAGGTGACACTTGCTGATCCCAGGTAACTAGAAAGCCATTATTAACTGCTGGGCAAACGAGTTGTCTTCTTGACTTCCATTTTTTATTTTCTTTTTAAGCATCAAAATCTGTAGAGGCTAATGTCACCCTTGATGCAACAGTGCTGTGAATTTGGGCAGGTGTTTTTGGCTTTGCTGCTGCATCACAGGCTCATGGTGCTGTTATCTGTTATGGAGCCAGGCTGGACCATGCTGGAGCTTGTAGGCAATTCTCAGTCAAGTAAAATCTTCCTAGGCCTTCATTACCATGCTGTGAGCACAGTGCATCACTTCTGGGCCTTCATCCCTGCCACACAGCTGGCGGGGGGGGGGGTTAATTTCTAAAGCATTTTGGTTGCAGGTACTCATGTTCATACAAGAAAAACATGGTTAGGAGAGGCTTTTCCTCAAAATGGGCATCTTGGACAGAGCAGGAGCTCTCAGAGAGCAGGGGAACATTTGCATTCATTTGGGTGTTCACAAGTGTCCAAGGTCCTGCTGTGGCTAATGAGGACCTGGGCTTTATTCAGCTGCCCAAATGTGAGCATTTAGTGCCATCCAAGATGCTCCTGAGTTTCTGAAAGGGTTTGTAGATGTGACCAAATTCAAGTGGCACCTGTGCCTGTGGCTCCAACAAGCTCTCTCACAGCAGTGGACCTTTGTCAAGGTCAGTTTAAGGGTGTCAATATCTGTGGGTGCTCTGCTTTTCCATGTCTGGGAAGGAGACAAATCCATCAGATGACTTGGCACATTTTGGGAGCCAGGCTCTTTGATGTGGACACTCATTCCTCAGCACTCTACCCTGTCACCCAAGGGTACCCTGAACCTGGTGCAGGAGTGTCTCGATACCTCCAGCAGCCATTGCTCACCTGGGCATAGGGCCAGTGCCACAATGATGTTGTTGTGGCTGTGGCTGTGCTTGGCTGGCTCAGGACAGCAGCACAAGGAGGGGGTGTCTGTTGGTGTGTCCATGTGCTGATGAGTTCCCTGTGCAGACCTCCAAAAGGAACCATGGCCTCAGAAGCTGCTGAAGGACCCCATGATGAAATGCAGATGGGATGTGTGTGGCTTGGGCAAATTGACCTGAAAATGTCTGTACACCCATTGCTGCTCAAGCAAATGTCTCTGCTGCTAAGCCTGAGCTCAGACCATAGTTCTTCTCAGCCTGGTCAACTCATTTGTCACCTCACTATGAGGGGGTCCTGCCTGGGTTGTGAAAGATACTTCTCTGCCTCAATCATGGCAGGAATTTGATGCCACATCCTGGGAGAAGGTCCCAGCTCCTAGGTTATCAGGATGCTTGTGATATGGGGCTCTTTTTCTGTCTCCTGCCATTAACTGCTTCATTTGCTGTGGATGTGGGGAAAGACAGGGTCACTGCAGCCTGGTGCCAAGTGCTGTTAGGAGGGAGGCAGAGGATCACACCAGGCTCTGGCTGGCTGCATGGCAGGGTGACTGAGCTGGCACACATGGGTTCCCTGGGGGGCTGAGGTTGCTACTGGCCCAGAGGAAGCTCTGGTCACCTGGCCTCTGTTGCTGTATAGTGCATCCTGCATCACCAGGCTGGCTTCAGAATAACCACACTATCATCACCCTGCATTCCTGCCCAGGTCCAGCCCCACCGGCACACCCCAAGCAGGTCAGATGAGAAGAGAGCTGTGGCTTGCAATGGCACTAAGGAGAAGGATGCTCTGGGTACTCCTTGGGATATGTGTGCCAAGTGCTCCCAGGGCCATGTGCACCCCACCTCATTTCAGCACAGGCAGGCTCCTGCTGTCAACCAGTGACAGCTCAGCAAGGTGGCTTTTGCCATCTGGAATTGGCAGCGACTTCTGCTGCAATCTCCATTAGGTGGCTGAGGGAATCTGGCCAGGGCTGCAAAATGTGAGAAGAAGACCCCAAAGGCCACTTGGTCTGTTCCCCTTGGCAAGGCAGGATTACATGTGTCAGTGCATTTAGAGTCTCCTCCTCAGGAATCACTTCTGTCACTATCCCTTTCCTGGCGACTGCCCATGCAATAGCTGAGAGGCAGCTAATATAATTAGCAGGACTTAATGAGGGACAGTGCTGTTGGCCAGTGCCTTCAGCAGAGCTGCTGAGCTCTGTTTGCATCATGGCAGAACCCAGTCTGTTATTATCAACCAGCTGCCTCAAAAACTGGATGTGATTTTATCCTTTGATTTCAGGTTTAATACAAAAAGCTGTGATTCAGCTTTGTACGGAAAGCTCTTCATCAAGCTCCCAGAAAAGCTGGGATCTCCCCCGTGCAAGCAAAGCCCTGGGCATGAATGGTGCCTTGGGCAGTAGTGGGACATGAGGACTATGATGGGAGAGTTTCTAAATCATTAGTGTTGTTTATTCATAGACATTGAATATTTTTATGTTCAACAGTTTCTTTGACTCTTTGGTGTTAATAAAATGTATAACAAACGTACATCATCCTCCTTCTTTTCCATGAAAATGTGACATTTTCTTGCCTACAGATTTTGAATTTTGCCTTTCTGGTTTCACAATATGAAAAAAAAAGTCCCGCATAATGAAAAACAGAAACCTCATGACTTGAGGTGTTCTTCAGTATGATGAATGGATTTGAAAAATCCTTTGTGTTGGAGCCATAGCATTTGATGACTGGAGTTGTGCCTTATTACTGGTACACAAACAGGCCAACTGATGGGGACACAGCTTAAACCATACTCCAGGTGGAGGAAACCAGCTGAAACACTGGCATAAAAATAGTTGATAACACAAACCAAACCTTTCTTACCTTTACCTTTTCTCACTTGGCACTTGCTAGGATCTCATTGTGGTTCAACCCCAGTCAGAAACTAAGCCCTACACAGCCAGTCATTCACACTCTCCTCACTGGGATAGGGGAGAGAATTGGAAGAGTAAAAGTCAGAACTCAGGGGTTGAGATGAAGACCATTTAACAGGCAAAGCAAAAGCCACACACAAGCAAAGAAGAACAAGGAATCTGTTCACTACTCCCATGGGCAGGCAGGTGTTCAGCCCTTCCCAGGAAAGCAGGGCTCCATCATCTGTTACAGTGACTTGGGAAGACAAACACGATCAGCCTGGATGTCTCCCCCTCTCTTCTTCTCCCAGCTTTACAGGCTGAGCCTGATGCTATATGTTATGGGATATTCCCTTGGTCAGTTTGGGTCAGGTGTCCTGGCTGTGCCCTCTCACAACTTCCTGTGCACCCCCAACCCTCTCACTAGTGGGGTGGGGTGAGAGGCAGAAAGGGCCCTGACTGCGTCAGCGCTGCTCAGCTGTAACAAACATCCCTGTTTGTCATGAATTCAAACCATAGCCCCAAAGCAGCTACTGTGAAGAAAATTAGTGCTATCCCAGCCTAAACCAGCACAGACATTGTACAGGTTATTTTCCTAGAAGTACTTTTGGAAGAGTTTTGTTCCTAAGTGAACGAGACTGGAGAAAAGTGACTGCAATCTGCTACCTCAGCATACCTGTAATGCAGCTGGTATTTCTCAAATCTCTTCCAATACTTTTAGTTTTTCTTCAATGTAGCTTTAAATTACCTGTTTCAAACAACATTGCTTAAAACTAATTTATGGGAACCAAAGGCACATCTAAGCAATCACTGTCACCTCTCCTGGTGCCTAAATCCACAACATTACTTCATGACATAAAGTCTCCAGTATCCATGCTGACCCAAGGTGTTCCTGACACATAATACCTGTCCTTGCCTCTGTCCCCATGAGTGCCACTGCAGTCCCCCAGCTCCCTGGCACACTTTGCACAACACTGAATTGAACTGAGGAACTGATCTGGCTTAAAGACCATCTGCCAAAACCCTTCCCCCTCATCCTTTTTTTTAATCTGAATCAATTCTCCAGTCTGGCCCTGGTGTTAATAAAGCTGGCAGGGAAGAAAAAAACCTGGAGGATAAAGGGTGAAAAGGTGAGAGAGTAAGAAAAATCTTCATCTCATCCTGTTGCTGTGGTCTCGGTCTCACAAGCTGTGTACTGTCAGGCACCTCATTGGGAAAGGTCATTCCAAACCTTTCAACTTGATTGAGTCTCTGCTTCAGCAGAAGTGACCTCAGGGGAATCTCCATCAGGCCGTGGCTGCTGGAGGGATGTCAGGCAGTAGCAGGGAGGATGTGGTAAGTGCAAGGGAAGGAATGAAGGAACTGTTGGAAGAAATGATGCTTTACATGAAAAAAACAGTGGGAACAGTCTAAACACCTGCCTTTTTAGTAGATGCACCTGTATGATGAAGAAAGTACAAGCCATTCAGGGAAGGATGATCAATGCAGGCTCTGTTGTACTGTCAGGCACAGTGTCACAGGTGCATCAGTTGATGGGAAGAAGACTTGCTCTTTTTGTTTTTTTCAACAAAAGGTAATTTTATGTGTATGCATATGCATTAATACAGGACAAGCCAAATGTGGCCACAAAGACCTTTTCACATGCTCTCTGTCAAGTAACCCACCCCGAGGTGCACATGAAACCTTACCTCGGTTTTCTCTCTCTTACCTAGGAATTCTCTTACCTTACCTAGGAATTCTCTCTCTACAGACAAGCAATTTACTGCCCATGACCCTAAACCATCAGCAGATGCCATTGTTATTGCCCTAAATGTTTGTCTGCATCCCAAGGGCGTATAAATTTTGCTTTCCATCCCCACCCCTGTTTTAAATAGTAATAGGTCATCCCAGAAGCATGTTTACTTCCTTGTCATTTTTGTACTTAAATATAGAGCTGCCCAAATTGCTTCAGACTTAAAATTTTCTAATTAACCAGTGGGAAGCAGTGGAAGAACTTTGCAAAGTACAGTGCACAGCTAAACCAAATGATCACCCTTGAGTTTAAGTGCAGGAATGTGTATACCCAGCATTGCCACCCACAAGATTTTTTAAAATTTCTTTCTCCATTTGTGCAGGCTTTAAGAACTTCTGGTAAGTAAGATTTCTTGTAGAAGTTCAGATGTTTTCCTTTGCATAGGCATAACTACATTGAACAGTGATGGTAGTTATTGGGATAAACTTCTAGAAGGAGAGTGAGGAGGGAGAAGGCTTTGCTTGTGTTAGGCAAAGGGAGCATCATTAAACTCAGACAGAGAAATGGAAGTCTGCTAATTAATAGGAGGAATTTATCCTGCTTAGAGAAACTAGCAAAAATACAGCTCAGGGCTTTTATCTCAGCCTTGGACTCTTTCCTGCATTTTGTCCAAGTTTCATTTAGTCATTCATGGCTCTTTGGAGATTTTAAACTCTTAAAAAATGTTCCTTTTAAATAGTGTTGTCTGCTCTGATTATCCTGGATGTCATTCCTCTACATAGATGCCGCTGCATTGGTTCTGGTCAGGGGAGAGCTAAGATACCTGTAACAAGTGAGGGAACAGCATCCTGTGCAAGAGCCTCCAGTTGTTGCCCTTTGAGCTGAGTGGGAAGGTAAACTTGCGGAGATGCATCAAGGACTCATGCAGTGGAGAAACCTCCAAGTCACTGGGGAATCTGATTTTTCCAGGTCAGCAGTTACTGAACAGGTGCAGATGGAAAGCTTGTCTTTGTGGGCAAGAACGACAGAATTTCCCTGAAGCCCCACCTACACTGCACAGAGCCCACTCCTGCTGCTTCGGAGGTGGGCTTGGCAGAGCCCCTGCGACTGTCCCCAGGCATGGCTGGGGCTCTGTAGGTGTTACCACGCTGCAAAAGGAGATAAGTTTTTGACGTGTATCTTTTATGTAGAGGCATCTGGAGGTTATGAGGTGCAAGGAACTGATCAGATTGAGTTTCTTGTATTACCTTGGCTGTTATATTATGTAAGGGAGGCAGAGTGTCCTCACATTATTATTATTGTAATTAAAGAATATTGTGCTTTTAATTTGTACAGTTCCTTCCTCAGCATTGTTTGATATGAGTAGATGATAACAGACTGATTATTGTGAGTTATTAATAACATGTTGTTTACTCACCATATGCCTAGGAGACAGAGCAGTAAGGGAGGCTGCTCTGTCCTAGGCGTCCCTCCCTGCACACACAACTGAGTGGATCATCTTTTATCTCTCTTTGCCTCCTGAGGTCTCTCTTCAATTTGGATTTACTGCTTACCATTCCCTTTGCCCCCAGCCCTGGTTACCTCTGTGTTTGAGGGATTCTGGAGAAAACAAGAACAGTTTGTTCTGTCTTCTCCAATACTTCTTGCATATGTATGGAGTGGATGATCTGGTCTGTTTTTAATTTCCATGATTCTACAGTGCTTTTGAGTCCAAGGTGCTAAATATAGATCTAACCCATAATAGCCAGACTCTTTTTCATTTCTGTCTGACGATGTTATTTTCTGCTTTTATCATTTAAGCCTAATGGATTTACATTATTAGGAGCTCTCCAGTGTGTACAGTGTCGTTACAAACAAGATGAAAACTCCAAAGTTTCCAGAAACCTTTGTCTGAATAAAAGCAAGAAAAAAAGTGACTCTTCTTTGGCTCTGCAGGAAGAGGACTGGTGCAGTGAAGGCACTTTTTCTTTCCCCTTCATAGTGCAAACCTGTGTATGCCCTCTGGGTAGGGGAAGCACATCCAGCACACTGCCTACAAAAATGACGCTCTGGAGAAAAATCAGCAGACACCATGAAAAGTGCTGGCTCAGACATCTTGTGTTGGCAGACTCCTACCAAAATTAGTTCTGGATAAGCCAGTACATCTGTAGTCAGAACAAACTATTCCTCTTTCTTCCTATTCCTAACATAACTATGCCCAAAAGGAATAGAAGTCAGGAAAACGTTTGGGGAAACTATTAAGGAGCATGAAGGGAAAAGAATATCCAGACAAATATGGAGCCATTTGAGACAAATATGAAGTCATGTGTAATAAACAGCTTGAATTTATAGGTGCTAAAGCAAGCCAAACACAAGTGATGGCTTTTTGGGATTGAACTGCTTAAGCCAGCCAAGGAAGGAGTGTGGTGGATATAAAAGGCCAGGCCCACAGGAGACACAAAGACCACTCAGCACAAATCTAGACCCATACCTGTGCTTTTCCAAGCCTAATTCATAGCAGCGGCCTAAACCAGCAGCTGGTGAGGAGTGGAGTACAGGGGAGAATCACTCACTTCACTTCATCTCTGGCCAAGTATCTTCCCCCCTGGATATACAACAGGCATATGAGAGGACTTCTGTGTGATCAGGGGATCCTTGTTGAGTGTGGTTGGGGCTAGGGTCTTTTTATGCAAGGTCAGGAGACTCACACAAGACTCACAAGGTCAGAAGACTCACCACAAGGTATGGATGTGGAAGACTGACCTCTCCAGAAGAAATAAAGGCTGGAAACATGAACAGCTACCCAGGGCACAGTGAACTTCTCTTTACTTGGAGAAGCTCACCATGCTTGGCTTGGATACTGAAGTGCTATCTGAAAAAGGGCTGAGAAGCACAGTAGCATGCTGCAAATCTCAGCATGTGAATACTTTTTTGTTTTCATGTGCCTCTCAAGGGAAACACGTAATGGTTTTGGGAAAGGTGGGTCTTCAGGACCACCCTTGATCAGGGTCCTCCAATCATTCACTTTGCACTACTAACAGTTCACAGTCTTTGGAAGGAGCAAACTGGTTTCCCTTGAAATAACCTTCAGGTACAGCTATGAGTATAGTTCACTCCAGGCTTTGCTCCTAGAATGCACTATGGATGATAGACCAAGCCTGGATGCCTTACAAAACCCTCCAGCACTAAACCAGCACTCTGTGTATCTTGAAATATGACATTATGTCCATAAACCATGCTTAACTGTGGCCGAGAGAGACTGCAAGGAAGATATTTGGCTTATTTACACTCTTTAGTTTGCTGCTGGAAGCATTGATTTTCATGGTACTGTCCAGAAGACCACTGGAGAAGTCTGTTGCTGCTAGAAATGGCAGTAGTGGTCCACTGTAGGTCCCAGTTGCTGCCAGCAGAACAGATGGCTCAGGAGTGGTGCAGGGCTGACTGCTGTAGCCATCCAGAAAGTGCATTGTGCAAAGCAGGACCAAGCTGGTCCCAGCTGTATCCTGGTAAAGGAAGAAAGGTCTGCCATGTAGGAAGGGAGCAGGTGTTTGCTTTGAGTGTGCCATTGACCATGTACCTCAGTGGGTGGGGAAACTCAAATATGACAATTCCAGTTAGACTTAATTTTTCCTTGCAAGAAATAACACAGCATTGATGCAAGTGGCCAAAGGTTTGCTGCAACCTGGTGAAAAGAGATTCTCCTACATTGCTCCAGACACTTCTGGAACCAGTTAATCCTGTCTCTCCCGTCTTCTGTTTCTGAAGTTTTGTGCTGTTCTACTATCGCAAAAAATAATCCTGAATATTCAGAGACTGATAATTTTAAATGTATTAGGAGCAATGCAGGTGCTGGAAATTAATAAAAAGCAACAACAACAAAAGAGAAGGTGGGGTGAGAACATGGGCAATAAACTAAAATGATACAATGTCCTATGGGTACATTAATTCAGTGACAGAGGGCAGACTATGTCCTCTAGACCAGTTCTCCAAACTCCAGTCCCCAGAGCCTCCAGGGGGAAGTGTGCCTAAGAGCAGGGACTGACTGTTGTGTCCACCACAGGTTTTCTATGAGCCCTCTGCTCAGCCAGGGCTTAGACCAGGCAGAGTCTGTGTGTGCTAGTAAACTGAAAATGGTCAGAGTATGAGCCTGAACAGTGTCTCACATTCATTCATACTGCTCATTATGGACACAGTCCAGCTCACACTCTCCCAGGCAGTGCATCACCATGCTTAGCAGATGGTTAGCCCACTAACCATCCAGGTGGTCTGGACTGGAGAGGACTCAGCTTTGAGGAATACTTGAATCTGTCCTGTATCATCCCAGCCCCAAAACGTGACTGACAAAGCCCTAAATCAGATCATCTTTTAGCTGCTCTCGACTTGCCCTCCTCCTGGCTAGTAATACCTCTGTTGAGGCCAGCTGTGAATTATCTGCCAGAGGGAAGTTCTTAAAAAGCTTTATGCTGAAGTAGCCTGCCTTATGTTCTCCATTAGGCATGCTTTATTCCTCCCTTGTTCAGCAGAAGTTGGATTAGACTTGTATTTCTTGGCTAAACAATGACTAAAGGAAGCAGGATAACTATCTACAAGTATTTGATGGGTGTAAACTCCAGTGAGGAAGAGGAATTGTTTAGTGTGGTTAAAGGACTTTTATGGCTAAGAGTGATTAGATTAAATTGAACAAAGCAAAGCATAAACTGAATAGCCCTCGTAATGCTAGGAGGCTGCAAGGGCAGCTCCCGAGGGATGTGGTAAAAGCAGTGATGTCTGGGTCAGTTGAAATGTCACAAGGAGCAGAGCAATATTTATGTTACTGACCTCGGAACACCATCCCGTGAACAGTGTGTCCACTTTCCCTGCTGTGTCCACACCCACACCGCCCTGTGTCTACGTGAGCACACACCCCAATGAATAAGGAGGGAAGAAGGCTGGTTCAGAAGGAGGGAAGGTCAGGATGGTTCAGCCTCTGCCTGCACCTGATTTGTCCCCTTCTTTTGGTGGTGTAACATGTTTACCCTAAGCAATAAGTTTTCATTCTGCTGACAACGATTCTGGTCTCATGACTGTTAAGGGAGAGGTTATAATTCCACTTTCCTTATTGAGCCACAGGTAAGCTTTCCTTAGTACTTCAGCAGGATGGGGCTCGGGCACCAGTTATCTTAAGCTTGCTAGTAACCTAGGGTTATCACATACCTACAGGGATGCCATCAGCATTCCCTTCATTTTACACCTGTCTCAGCTGACAGGGCAAGGTTTAGGATGATCAACTCTGGACAAGAAGGGAACAAACAGGAGTGCACAATTCTTCTGAAAATATACTGGCGGCCCCTTATTCACTGCCAGATAAAACAAGCTCATTCTCTCACATGTGAGAAGCAGTATGTCATAATCCCATCTTGCCCCTTTTCTCTGGAAACCAAACACAGAGCATACAATCTCATCCATCAGTTCTTGATGGAGATCATGAGCTGACTTGGGCACTGAAAACAAATGTCAGTGACTCGAGCACTGCTGTGTCTTTCAAAATCCTGCAGTCTCTCAGTGTAAAAGAAATAAGGGGGTATGTGATGTTTGATGTGTCAGGATGCTTTCCCCTGCCACGACTGTTTCTCTGCCTAATTACACAGACACAATAGCAAAGAAATTAGATAAGCCGAGTAAAGATTGTTGTGGATGTCCTGGTCATCTAGGAGACAAGAAACTTATTCACCTGACATGACTTGTAAACAAACTACCCTGTTTTTAAAACAGCATATTGATTCCAAATTGCAGGTTATCTGTTCTGAAAAAACACCACTTAATGGGTTATCTCTTCCTTTAATTGGGCACACTTGTTGACATATCACTAAATCCCACTTAGCATAAGTGTGAGAAGCCTGCTGTTAAAGGCTGCAAGCAGCAAGCCAAGGAGGACATCTGCATCCTCCCATGGTGCTTGCAAAGAAGGCCCTGATCTGTTCATAAAAGGTCAGGAAAGGAGCAAAGAATTCAAGGGCCTTGAAAAAACAGCCTGGACGGGAGTCTTCAGTAGTGCGTCATGACAAGTTTTCTTCTCCCGAGGGAGTAATTCTTCAGATGTTTTACATGCCCCTGGCTGGTGTCTCTCCATGTTTTTCTTCAGGAGCAATTTGTCTATTTCTGCATTTATTGAGCCTCCTCTCTTTAAACAGAGGCAGAGCTAATAGACATCTGTGCTTATGGGAAAGACTGAAATGGTTAACACCACCTCCCTTACACATCCACTGCCAAAATGCTAACACTGCCTGGTTAGGTGTGCACATTATGGGTCATGCAACAGAACAGGCATGGCACTATTGCAGAGTCCCCACTGTGCTGATACATTCTTCTTCCCAAATCTGTCTGGCTGCAAAAGGCTCAGGTAATAACATTTTCTATGGATTTTTCTGCATAGGCATGGAATACCAATCTTGGTGTCTTCACTGAAAAGAGCATGCTTGACAACGCCATTTTACATAGGATAGCTTCCCATCCTGGCCAAGATTTTTTTTTTTTTTTTCATATAAGAGCCTGACAGGTGGTCATGCTTTCGGTGATGTTTAGAAAAGATTAATTCTCCTTCTTATGTACCTGCTGTCTTTTCAGACTCAAATAAAACTGTGTGTACACTGTATGGGCAATAGAGAGGAAGAGAGAAAGATCAAAGGGTTTCTGTCACACCACACGAACAGACAGGTGATTTCTTGCCATTATCAGTGGGTGCTCTCAGAGCCCTGGTGAATGCATATCTACACTGTGCCACAAGAAGCTGCAACTCCTGTGCAGTCTCTGCTGGTTTGGAAACTAGCAGTGCTCTGTCCTGAATGAAAGCCCATTCCCCTGGGATTTTCAGCCTAAACTTTGCAAACTCAGAGGTTCAGAGCTCGTGAATTGGATTTAAAGACAGGTGAGGGCTAACCTGAGCAACTCTAAGTAGTGACCTTACTGGAGGAGGGTAAATGTTCCTTCATAACAAATGCAGGTTTCACAGATCTCTTTAACAATAGCACTCAATTTAGAATCTATGTTATCATGTCCTCTGTCCTCCTTGTTGAGGGGTAAAATCCCAGAAATCAGACATATACTAACACATTAATTCTGAGAGAATAAATTATTGAGAAAAGACAGCTGCAGTGTCTTCAGAGTCTTGTTGTGTGTGATATGGACCTTAAATGTTACACATGGTGTCCATAGTATTGAGAGCAGCTTGATAAATACATTCCATGTAAATCATGGTGTTTTTTCAAAGACAGTCATTGCAGATTACTCCTTGCCTCAGCTTCTTCTCACACTGATCCTCACACGATTGCCTTTTCTTTTCCTTGCTCTTGTGTCTTCCAGTAGAAGATCAGTAGGCAGCCAAAGAGGTAATTTGCTAGGCCAAAAGACCCAACAGGTGTTTTTAACATTTAATTAGACTTTTTTTCAAGAGTTCATTACCTGTAAGGTAGCTGAGGACATAACTACCAGAATTGCCAGCTGGCCATTTGCCAGCTACAGAGCACCTCTTACAGTGGTCACCTGGAATGATGTTTCTGGGCAGAATAGCTCATCCTGCCCGAGTAAATGCCAGAAGTTCAGCAGAATCACAGAACAAGTAAGGTTGGAAGGGACCAGACTTTCTCCCTGGTCTCCTGGGTCAGAAAGTCCTGAGGGCTGACCTTGGCACTGAAGACTGATGTAAAGAAGACATGCAATATTTCAGCCTTCTGTTTCAAGGGTCCCTGTTCCTTTCAGCAGAGGGCTCACATCTTCTTTAGAATTCCTCTTGTTATTGATATATTTGAAGAAGGCCTTCTTGTTATCCTGGACATACTTAGCAAGATTTAATTCCATATGGGCCTTGGGCTTCCTACTTGTATTTCTGCATACTCTAACAGCAATATTCATCCCAGGTGGCCAATCCCTGCTTCCACCTCACATATCTCCTGCTTATGCCTGGGTTTTTACAGCAATTGCATGTTCATCCATGCAGGTCTCCTCCCCCTTTTGCTTGATTTCTTGCTACTGGGAATATCTTGTAGGCGCTTCCTGGACTACATGCACTTAGTGGAAGTATTCCCACTTGAATCTTGTTTTGCTACATGTGAGAAAAGTACCTTGTCCCCATTTTAGGGGTAAGAAGAGGCTCAGGTTAAAAATTGCTCTGCAGTGCATCCACAAAACCTGAGGCAGCATGCCAATGCTTAAGCCCAACCAACTTCCCTCCTTGCTTTAAACACTATTTATTTGTTTTGCCTAATGATGCAACATATATGAGTCAGCCCTGGCACTCCTCTTTTCCCAGGGCAGGGACTCCCCTGTTATGGCACAGTCACTTCCTGGCTTGGTTGCTGTCTCTCCTGGCAGCTCTGTGAGCCTTGCCTTCTTGCACAGAGGTCAGTTATCATGTCAGGAAGGCATCAGCCCCAAATTCAGACTGTGGAGCTTAGGAATGCTCTGAGAACTGGGGAAATGCTCCTGACATGGTGAGAGACCAGAACCCAGTTTCCACCATATGCAGTGCAGAGCTCATCTTGTGCCCCATTTGAAGAAGACAGGTAGACTATGAGATACCTCTTCTTTGAGATCAGCCTCAAGGAGAAAGACTTGGAGGTGTTGGTTGCTGAAAAGATGGGCATGACCCAGCAATGGGCACTTGCAGCCCAGAAAGCCAACTGTGTCCTGGGCTGCTCAAAAGCAGTGTGGCCAGCAGGTCAAGGATGGGATTCTCCCCCTTTGCTCTGTTCTGGTGAGACCCCACCTGGAGTGCTGCATCCAGCTCTGGGGATCCTAACTGGATGTGGATCTCCTGGTGTAAGTCCAGAGGAGGGCCATGAATATGATCAGTAGGCTGGAGAACCTCTCCTGTGAAGACAAGCTGAGATGATTTGGGTTCAGCCTGAAGATGAAAAGGCTCCAGGGACACCTTCCAGCACCTTCCAGTACCTAAAAGAGACTACAGAAGAGCTGGAGAGGGGCTTTTTACCATAGCAAAAGGGGGAATGGCCTTAAACTGAAAGAGTGTGTTTAGATTTGATATTAGCAAGAAATGGTGAGACACTGGCACAGGTTGCCCAGAGAAGCTGTGGAAACCCCTTCCCTGGAAGTGTTCAAGGCTGGGTTGGTTGGGGCCCTGATCAACATGGTCTAGTGGAAGGTGTCCCTGCCCATGGCAGGGAGGTTGGAACTAGATGGTCTTTAAGGTCCCTTCCAAACCAAACCATTCTATGATTCTATGATGTTTTCCAGCTGTTGGAGGCTTCACAGCACTCAGTGTCACACATCCTATTCCTTGGCTTTCCCCTTCCCTTCATCAGGAACTGTAAGCAGTTATGCTGCATGGCAACTCCCTCCTTACTGGCTTTCCTTACATGGCGGTTTGACTAAGCACAAAAGAGACATCTGTAAACTGGAGGAGATTCAGAAAACAATAATAAAAAGCACAATGCTCTTGGAAATCTCTGTAAGGCAGCAATTTAGAGCCCAGATACTAACATGCTAGGACAGACCTCAAGTGAAATAAAAAGAAATTAACTTGTTAAATATCTCTAAAGCAGGCATGTAAAAAGTATTGTTGTCCGTATGTTGTGTATGCTTGTGTAAACAGCCTTTTCCACTTGGGGCTATGTCTCCATAATTATGTATTATTTGCAAGAAGAATGCAGAGCATGAGGAGTGAATATGTTCCAAATGTGTCCAAACCCTGACCAGGCACAGGCTGTGATTTCAGCTCACTTCAGGGAGAGGAGAACAAGCCCTTGTCTTTTGTTTATTCTTCTTGAGCTCTTTGTAACAATTGTACTTTTCCCTGGAAGTGACTCACCTGGCAAAGAAGATAAGAAACCCAGAAGAACTACTCAAGAAAAATATAGTGCTGGAAAATATCTTCCAAATTTAAAGCTTATGGTCCATCTGAAACTGTAATCATATTTAGGCCCTTCAGGCTTCCCTAATTACTGAGAAGAACTATCATTCTTTTCTAAATGTAGTGTCAGTATTTGTTACAAGCAATCAGCACAAAATTATCCAAAAGCCTTCTCGTGACCTATAAACCTGCAATTTGATATGCCTCACCCAACTTTTATTCTGTAACAAGTGAATTTTTTGCATGGATTTTTATTGCAGAAACTCCTTAATCTGCCGGGCAACACATAACAAGATCCCATGGCTGGAGGCTGGAGATAGCTACGTTTCAGCTAGCAATAAGGTGCATATCTTAACAGCAATTAATTAAGCATTGAAATAAGCCCTGAGGAGATATGACGAATTCGTCGCTTCTTGAAGTTTCTGAACTTTGTATTTCCAAACATCATGCTTTACCTGAAATACAAAGTGTGGTCTTGGTGCAGGAATTACAGGGAGGGGCAGCGTTACAGTATTTCTTAATGTCAGTGAGAAGACATTTTCCACATCAAAACCCCATTTTAAAATTTTTTTTTTTTCTTTTTAACACATAATAAAATTCAGTCCTTCTTCCAGTATCAACCAGTCTACTTCAGTGGAAATCAAGAGGCCACTGCCAACCAGTAAATAAAGCCAAACTTTTAAAATCAGATATACAGCTAAATCTGCAGATGCCTACTGGGCTGCAGAGCAGAATTTTCAGACATGCTGCCGCCCGCTCCTAATTTTTAGCAAAGTCTCTCCTTCACTGTCAAGCCTTCCATCTCTGGAACAATACATTGCTATTGAAATATTTAATGAGTCACTTGTAAATATCCCACAGGAACAACAGGACATTTATCTCATGCTGCAGAGCTATATTTGAAAAATTATTATCTTTAAAAGAAAGCCCTGTGCAACAACTGAAAAAAAGCCCAAATGTTTTCCTCTTCCTACTTCACAGAACACTTTCTCTGCTTTTCTCTCTTCATTTCTCATCCACTCTTCACCCACAGGGTTATGCTGAGGTGACTAGGAGGACGCCCAGGCTGAGACACTCTGTTTGCATTCTTTGGTCGATTTGGGTTGGCTACTCTTCCCTATGTAGGCTTGGCAACGTGAAAAAGTGACCTTGTGGCAAACTTGGGTGTGACCTTCCAAAACAGCAACAGTTCCCAGCATGACTGCCAGGTCTCCGAAATCTTACTCCATGGAAAATTTGAGGCAGCTTATCCCATGTGCACCGACAAACTTGCATTTATCTTAGGGCAGGAGCACACATCTGCGGAGTTATCACGGCATGGCTAACTCACGGTGTTGCCACATCCTGCCTTCCCTGCCAGGAACTTGTCACAGAGCTCTACTCTGTGCCTTCTTGCTTTGTTAATGGTGGTGTGCCAGAGCCAGGTCCTTGCTATGCAACTTGGTGCTTCTGCTACTGCGGGGCCTCAGCAGCACCATTCATTTCTGTTGCTGTTGTGGCTTCCATGACTCTCTTGCTCTGACTATTCCTTCAGCTCTGAAAAGGCAAAAGGAGCTTGGAGCTTCTCTTCAAAATTTCCCCTTAACCTGATGCTATGATGCTACTCAACCCACATAAGAGGTGGTTAATGTTATAAACGGGTTGAAGCCCGTTGCAGTTCTGCTGAGTTACTTGTTAAGAGTTAACAACAGTTGGGGGTTTGTGTATGTTCATGCTGTGGAAGGTGGTGTGACATTGGGTGCAATATTGATCCAGACACTCTAGGTGGCGCAAGGGAGGCCACTCATGCTAAGAGTGGAACCTTCTAGGCTGTTTCCAGAACTGTTCCAGGCTGTTCCATACTTTCCAGACTAAAGGACTGATGTCACCACGATCCAGTAAGAGCCAACCGGAGGAGACCCCTGGAAAACGAGCCAATCGGGTTGGAACAATTGGACCAGTCAGCCAGCGGATTCAAACAAACGCACCAATGGGAGAGCAGGGGCCCGGGTATAAAAGTGGGCTGGCCCCTGGGTCCTGGTCCTCGTCTCGTCGGAGCGCCGGAGAGAGAGCACCCAGCATCGCGATCACAGCTGCACCGCGTCTACCTTGCCATGAGGAGCAACGAGACTAGCTCACCGCTTCTGTCCCTGCTTGTTATTGTCAATAAAAATGTTTTGCTTTTCAGCTCGGGAGTGAGTGGTGTTTCAGCACCCCTCCTCCCCGTCCTTGACAGTTAAGAAGGTGACTGTCAGGTGTTGCAGCTCCTCAGCTTTTCACACCAGGTGCAGCTATCAGAAGACTCTGGGTGTGTGGATTCCACTATCTCCATTTTGGGAACACACCAAGCCTCTGTTTTCCTAAGGATAACATCCAGTACAAGGATTTTGACAGTAAGGGTGATAGCTGAGTCAGAGGTTCTTGCAAAAGGGTTCTGATGCACCAAGGAAAGTTACAGAGCCTGCAACACCAAATGTGAGGCAGACACAGCTCACAGATCATCACTCTGTGTGACCATGGATGCTCCTCTGAACTGGGAGATATTCTTGTTAGATTGCTGTACAGGCCATTCACTTGAGAGTTGGACTCGATGATCCGTGTGAGTCACTTCCAACTCAGAATATTCTGTGATTCTGTGATTCTGATCACTTGGCTCTGCCTGTGCAGGGAGTGGACCAAAAAAGCACAAACCATTGTTCTACCTTGCCAGCGAATTGTGTGTCCAAGCCTGTGTGCAAGACTGGGTTTGCCCTCTGTTTTTACCCTCAGCTGCTGAGCCACCTCCGCCTGGGCTCCACAGCCCTGCAATGGTGACACTGGGGTTTTCAATGCACTCTGCATGGGCTGGGTGAGGCTGGCCTTTGGAGGTGTGGAGAGACCTTCCAAGCCTGGAAAGCTAGTTTGGAGGCAAGGGAGGACAACATATATATTTCTGACAAATCAGGATTATGAGGATCTTCCATGTTGTGCGGTATTTTGGACTAGTAACCACACTGGTCCAGTTTTATCCAAAAGGAACTTTTCTCTCTGCTGAGGAGTTGTTATGCATATACACATGTCCTACTAGAGCAGAAATTGTTATGTTTTGGGGCTTTTTCTTCAGTCTCTGGTGCTTCTGACAGCCGGAGGCTGGCACACAGGTGCCAGAGTTGACTAGCTCTCATTGGTATGTCACACAAACAGTGCTTTGACCTGCTCCTTCCCACTCCCAACCCACCCACCTACACTGCTTTACTCCTCATCAGAGCAAAACAACAGAGATGAAGCAGCTGTGAAATACACCTGCCCTCCGTCTGCAGGCCTGCTCAATTACATGCCTTTAACTTGGCAATATAGACTAGTATGCTGTAATATAAATACATTTCTTTCCTCTACCCACAGCTCTGGATCAATCAGCAGCTTGAAACAGCAGGAGGGAAATGAAGTAGTAACGTAGGGGGGAAAAAAATGAGTTGATGTTGTAATCAGCCAACTAAACACTATTAGTACATACTGTCCCACTCAGCGGGCGTACAGCTGCACTGGGCCATGACCAAATCTATTAATAGGCTATGCAGAACTCTTTGTAGTTCTAAGAGCATTGCTCCTCAAACGTTGAGCCTAGAGTTCCTTCTCTTTAACTTCAATAACCCCCTTGTGGTGTTTAGTTACAGGAGCTTACTTTTCAGCAAGGCTGAAAAGTCTGACTCTAGTCTCTTCAGACTAGAAGCAGAAATCCTGCGCTTCATTTTTCACCCAGACCAGAAGAGGGAAATAATGCTGAGACCATAAACTTAGCCCTAATGTGATCAAGAGATTGCCCATAGAGTATCTGAGTTGTTCTAGGCTTGATGGCAGACATGAAGGGCAAAGATTGGGATGGAAAGTACATAGTTTGGTTTATTGTTGCCATGGAAAAGGACCTGTTGCATCCCAGATCCAGGGGACCAGTCTGTGACATGCCTGCAGTATCCTGCACCCTGTGGACCAGCACACTTGCCATGTCACCCCACAAACTGGCTGGCATTTTGGGATCATATGCTTCCTGCCAAGAAGCATGCACACCTACACAAGAAACCATCCCCTTAGTCCCAGTCTATAACTCTATGGAGACAAGCAGACACTTCCAGCCTACAAGTTATTTCATTTTAGAGACATTTAAAGTTAAAGAAGATGATTTCTACCTCACACCCAAGAGACACATTATGGGGGAACTGGGCAGATCAGATGTTTAGCGGGCTTAGAGAAGGTAACTCCATGTATCAAGGCACTGGGGAGCCATTACTCCATAAAAATATCCGTAACACCCTTTGGCTGCTCCAGTCTCTTTCCCCGACTAAAGACTGGTTTGTGGCTGGAGCCAAAAGCCAGTGCTGCAGCTCTGTGATTAATTCTCATCTTCCCCATGACTGAGGAAGGGACTTGAGGTCCCATGGGGCAGTGGATGCTTTCTTCAGGACATGACCCTGAAGAATTGGAGTCTGGTGAATGTCTGGAGTGCTGAAACTCAGGGGTGAAATCGTGCTTGGTGGGAAAGAGCAGCAGCAATGCGGGAGAGAAATGCTTGAGGGAGAGGGTGTACCCAGAGAACAGTGGAGGAAGCATGTGTGAGGCAGCAGCTGCAGAAACAGGCAGCAGGGAGGTGGTGTGAACTTGGGAACAAACCCTGGAAACCAGCAAAGGCAAAGTGGTGTGATGGAGGGAGAGGTGAAATGAGGGCTATCTGGGGAAAGGGCCAGGGGACAACCCTGCATGGGGACAGGGGCTGTCTGACTTACACTGTGAGGGTGATTCAGTCACTGCAGTCTGGGAAAGCCTGACTGCAGCTTCTGGGGCTTGCTGAGGCACCTCTTCAGCTCAGAGCAGGGCTGCCACCTAAGTCATCGTGGGCTTGGCTGTGTAAATTTATTTATTTAACTGAATTGCCCAAGCCAGGAGTCGAGTCACCTTTGACAAGTGTCAGTAGGGCTTTCACACCTTGCAAGGTCTCCTCTCAGACCACCAACAGCAGCAGGGAGGGCTGGTTGGGGCACGAACACAACAGGTTTGCCAGCCCTGCCTGGGGCTCCTTCCCCAGTCAGTGGAGCAATGGAGAGGGGGTGCAGCCTTCCGGCGATGACTCAGCCCACCAAGAAGCAGAACCGCCTTCATGAGGTGCACGTTCCCCTGCTCTGACTATAGGAAGAGCCTAAAGAAAATACAGCCTGTAATTTAGGGATCCCAGTCAAAAAGCTCAGAGTTAGAGAGGATGAGTCTGGATATCCATGCAGATAGAGGATATATGTAAAAGTTAGCATTTTGTAGCAGAGTGAGAGTAGGTGAGTCATCTCAGAGAGCACCAGAGCTGACTGTACAGCCTTCTGCACAATAAGCACCACTTCTCATGTAATTATAAATGCACATGAATTGGGAACTGGTGTGTTGGCTGTCTCTCCCAGTATGGCACATTTCGGTTAAGCTCTCTGGAACAACTAGCTGTTGGTGTTAATTTTAAGATAATGCTGGTGGGAAGTAGTGAATGACAAAGCATTACTGGCAAACTACCAAGCTGTTAATCAACCTCCAAGAAGCACAGGTTATAAATTCCTTTCCTGTATTAATTTGACATTGCAATTTAGAGATAAGAAGGTTTTCCAGGAACCCAAATGAACCAGTATCCAATTTTATTCACAAAGTGCATCTGAAAAGAAGTCAGTAATACTTAAAATTTGTATACTATTCTCCAGCTTCTTAGTTGATGAAAAGCTAGGGCATTTCTTTTTCCAGGGCTAGACATACTATTTTGGCACATGCTGTTGTGTTTTTAAGATAAATTCAACACAGATATGCTCTAGTCATTTTGGACTGTAAAAGTATTTCAGAAGGCAGCATCAAGACTGCCTACAACCAAGTCAGGACGAGATTTCAAGGGCAGTTTTTTATCCTCTCTTCTCCTTGCAGCTGGTAGTACCACCAAACACCACATTCCCAGTATAGTGATTTCTTTCTGGCCTTTTCCCCATGTTTCCTACTGCCATTGCATTCCCAAGGCAGAAGTTAGAGCCTACATCATGCAACAGACAAGCAACCTGTGTTTCTCTCAGCCAAAGCCCCACAACCCTTCTGTCCCCATGAACAGGGGCCTCTGTCCCACTAGGTGAGGGGTCTTGCAGACTTCAGAGCTGATGCAGAAGGATATGTATGGCCCAAAACATGCTTCCTCCTACCACATGACCTCTTACAATGGTTGGTACCCCAGGGAGTAGAAATGCTTAAACCAATGTGTGAGATCAATGGAAATGTGTCAGTAGGTGGGTGAGGGAACATAATGGAGTAAGCAGCAAGCACTGTAGGCTCTGGATACCATGGAGAAAACACTGGGAGTGGAGTGAGGAAGAGAATTTGAGTTTATCACATGTATCACCTCTGTTCCACTTTCTCTTCACTCCTTATTTTAATTTTTCAGTTGCTGGGATAATGAGAGTGGAAAAGAACATCCAGACCCACTTGTTCTGACTTTCAGGACACTATTTTTTAAATAAAAGCTGACTATACCAGTGTTTATGTGGAGAACATAATTGATAAATATTTTATGCCATGGATTCAGTTTCCTGTCAGGACCTGTATTAATAATACTTCTATAGGTCCAATTGTTAGTGAACTCCTCTTCCAATGAATACTTTGTTTAAATGTATATTGAAGACTTGTTTTTACAATGGCTTTCTTCTTTTTAATGGGATTTGACGTGTTGGCTGTGGTATAGCACACAAGCTATTTGTATAAAACTTTTAAATATATTTCTGAACGACGCTATATAAATACTGCATGCATTGAGTTGTATTATTTTATTGTGCAACTGAAAGGTTTCCTGTTCTATACCATAATACAATTTGTTATTTTTCCAGCACACACATTAGCCTGCATTCAACTTCTGCACAAGGTAGAAGAACTCAAATTAAATTTACAAGCACACCTGAGCAAAGCTAGTTAGCTCTGGCCAGATCACATTTCTGTGATTAAATAATGCTGGCTATTATAACACATTGCAAGAAAGTGCAGCTATAAATCCCTGTCTCAGTTTATTTCCAATGCTTCATTGTACTATAGAAACTCTGCTACACTTTCTAGTAAGCAAAGGGCTAAACATGGGTCTGAGTCACCCAGAGCAGATGTGTTAGATACTAACTTGGAGGAGATAAGAGCAACAATGCTGAGCGTTCCCCTCAAGGACGTTCCCATGCTATACAAACATTAATAAATCGATCTTCATTGCATCCGACCACAGAGTTTATTAACTGAGGAAATTGGTTCCCAGAAAAATTTAGCATTTTGCTCAGGGCCAGAGAGTAGGCACATGACACAGAGAAAGAGCTAGGGGATTGTGCTGGAGACCTTAACTTATTGTCACCCAATGTTTAACATTAACATTTAACACAGTGTGCTGAAGGCAGGACACTGCTGGGTGTTCACCTTGTCAGAAGTGGATGGGCACTGGTTTCAGAGCCTAAAGCACTGCAAGACCCTGCTGGGCAAGTTGGTCACCATGTACTCCTGGGGACCTGTTGGGGCAGCAGGTCCCTGGGGGTGGAGGGACCATCTCTGGCCTGCCTGTGGGGATGAGAAGTCCGTGTCTCCACTGCTATGCTCGCTGGGACATGTCAGTAGGTCTCCCAGGGGTTCAGGAGGATCTCTTGGGGTTCATATCTACTCAGCTCAGGGAACAGAGCCGAGGACATCCTGGTCCCAGAGTCATCCAGGTCACACTCCAGCTTTCCTTTTGAAGGAAACAAGGGTGACAGAGCTAAATGGGTGGCTGGTGCATACCCAGCTCTGAGATGAAAATATGCAGCACATGGCCAGGACATATATCTGGGGCTGGGGACACTAGGGCGGCTCAATGCCATTCAGAGTTCAAGGTTTTTACAGGTGGCTCTGACAGTTTTGCATTTTATTAAGATTTCTCATTTACCAGTCATTTACATTGTTGCCAAAATTTGACCATTGGGAGTAAAGTTTTCCAGTCCAGGTGTTTGCCTCAGGCTGAATTACTTCAGATACGGTGGAGAGGAAAATTTCATGTAGTTATTCTTCATGGCCAAGACTTTGGCTGAGGGAAAAGACCTGTTTGTAAAAAAATTATATGATTTACCCTTTGAAACATTCCAGTGCTCTGTGAATGAAAAGATAATTGTATGAGAGAAAGGAAAACAAAGCAGACAAGGAATTTGGCTCTATGGTCACAACTCAAATTGATGGTTACTGTGGGGAGAGGCATGGAGGGCTGGGTAAGGTGGACTGACAGAGGCAGTATACCATGATTAAAACTGGGAGGATGGGCCAAGAAACCTCCAGACTTTACAGAATTGGACTGTACTGTTGAGAATGGGGAAAGTTTACAATGGACCAAGTCCTAAGGGGTGAGGCAGAAGGGAGTTAGGACAAGGGTCACCATTTAAAGTTTTGCATCCAAGAGAAGGCACTAATCCATAGGCTGGACTGGGTCAGTTCCTAAATTTCACCAGTCCACTGCTGTCAGTGTTTATGTGTGAAACCACTGATGACAGCATGTTTTATCTCCCTCATACTGTAAGAGTCGGCTCTCACCCCACAGGTGTGGCCTTTTAGCTGCCTTGGCAAATCTCAGCATCGTGGTGTTTACCCTGCTGATAAGTCATGTGGATGTCATGCAACAGTACTTAACTCCCTTTAATTTTGTCTTTAATTGCACACATGTACTTGGGGTTTCTTCATGTATTCAGTCTTTCAGCCTCATACTGTGCACTAGAAGAACATGTCTGAGCTGCCAATCACCTATTCAATCTGTTATTTTCCAGTATATTCCTGATTTATACCATGCTCTTTGAATCCTGAAATATTTTCTTCATGGGATTTTCTATAGTGCTTGCCACTGCAGAACAAGAACTCCCCAGTCATTAGCTGGTTCATTTTAGCAGAACTTTTCTGTGATGAGATATCCTGATATTGTCATTTGGCAAATGGGCATCTAAGTCAGCATTGCAGCTGCCAAGTTTGAACCCACCGGGACTTGATTTTTCAGAGCTGTACTTACTGTATGACACGATGGTGTGAATCACTAAAGCATCTCTCTGCCTGTCTCAGCTGAGACTGGGAGCTCAGCATTTCTGCAAACCAAACCACTGGCTTTGGAAGTCAGGCACCTAGAAAGTAAAAGAACACAGTTAGAACCAATTTATGAGATGCTTGGATGAACAGTATTTCCCACACTTCTTGAACAAAGGATTACATCCAAGGATTTAATTTTGTACTTTTCCTGCCCCACAGTCCTGTTCCTTATTCACTTCTAGCTTTTGGAATAACATGAAGTAGAGATGCTGCCATAGCCACAAAGTAGGTCTAATTTTTGTACTGAAGGAAGGAGCTGTGTGGGAAAATACTGTCTGATCAGACAATCCAAATCATGTCTGCATAATGCATGTATATATGGGAGATGAATTAAGGTATCAAAGGTAATCCTAAATTAGTGTTTTCTAACACTTGTGTGTCTGTTCTGCCAAGCTTATTAGTATTCATTCAAATAGGGGTTTTGATTTGTTTTGGAATAAACCTTATTTTTTCTAATTATGCATAGGAAATAGCCAGCTCTATTATTCTTACAAAGTACTTTCATGAATGGTAGGGTGCCCTTCTCTTGACATTCCTCACCAAGTTGGGTTCAGCATTTGAAGATGATAAACGGGCATCAAGCTCAGCATTTCTAGCACCTCCTACCTGCTTTGACTCTTGTTTCATTAGAATTTCAGCAATGTGCTGGTTCATGGCAGATAACCTCCTCTGCCTCTCTGGAGTGCCTGTGAGTGTGTGTGAGTGTGTAGGGGGTGAGGGAACGGGTGCATTTCTCATGTCCTCAGCATTTATTACATTCCTCTTTCTCTACCTCCTCTGCAGCAATAAATCAATGCTACTTGTTATTGTCCACTCCCTGGGCAGCGTCTCAGGGGCAGAGGCAAGCTCTCTTGACTGTAATGTTGTGTGTTTTACCAAATGCTAAAACAGAAGTAAAGATCCAAAGTAAACCAGTCTTGTTTTTGCAGCTTTTGAAGGGAAGGACCCTATCCAAGTCATGCCAGCTGCATCACCCATCAAGATGCTTTGTCCCACATAGTCTGCAGTCTGCAGGCCCAGCCTTAAGTTGCCTGTACAAGCAGAAGAGGACAGTTTTTGGTGCTGATGACTATTTCCTGACTGCAGGCAGCTCCAGGACTGGGATGCTGGATGAACATTTCCTGTATGTGTGTTGAGATGGGTGCACAATCCTTGCACTTCTGCCATGGGTTAATGGCAAGTAAAGCCCTGGAAATAGATTGTGGATTAAGCAAAATACAGCCTGATTATTGTTTACTCTATCAGGAGCAGAGGCACACACACTGGTACCTGGAGAACCACTGGTTTAGTGGTGGATTTGGCAACCTAAATGATTCTATGATTCTAAATGAAAAGCCACTTCATAGTGGGACTGTGGTTTGCAGCAATTCCCTGGAGAAACTTTTCCCAGGAAGCCTCTGCCTTCTTGTTATGTTGCCTGTATTTTAATCACAGCAAACTGTTTTCCTTCACACAGGCTTCCTGATTTTCTACTGTAAAAGAAGGCCTTCCCATAAACCTGGCCCAACAACCAGAGATCAGATGTTCCCTTTCCTCTCTCTACTGAGAACACCCTGAAGAGATGGGCTGGAGAAATGATCACAAAATAAATTGGTGCAGTGGAGGAGTGGGTGAGAAAGGCAGGCACATGACTTCTAGAATAGAGGTGTTTGGCTGGTCCAAGCCCAGAAGCACAAAAAAACCCAAAAACCTGACACACCTCCGCGGGCATCCAGGACCAAATTACACAGGCAGGTTTAAGCTAGGATTGCAGCTGGGATTTTTTCATCCTTAACCCCTTCTGATGTTAGCTGGGGTAACTCATCCAGGAACCTTTAATGCTGAAGTTACTGAAGGGGTTTGCAGGCAGATTCTCAGGGTGTGAAGTGCCAAAAAGGCCCCCTGAAACATTAGCATGTTTTTATTGTGGCTTTGTAGACATATTTTTCATTTTCTTTCTGCAGTGGCAAAAGGTGTACAGTTAGATCCCCCCTAAGCAAGAAATGTACTTTATCAAACCTCAGTTTGTCAGCAACGGCACTGGTAAAAGCATGCACACACATGCACCTCTTTCTCCATGTCTTCCCTAAACTTTGACTAGTTTTTTATTAAAATGTCTGCCCCAAGCTACTGACAAAATAATAGGAGATGTGCAGGATGTGAAAAACCCCACCAACTTCAATTCAAGCTCAGATTCTTCCTCCTCCTCCGATTTTCACCATTTCTTCCTTCCCCTACCCTGGTTTTCAAGGGGTCACCCATAGGTCAGGAAGGTTTTTTTCAGACCCTTCAGGGAAGATGCTGTGCTTGCATCAGACTTCATTCAGGCATAGCCCCTCTGTCAGGGGGACTGTGAGGGCAAACACACAGCTTGTGCCACAGAGAGGCGGGCCTGACCTAACTCTTTCGTGGTGCTTTTTGAGGCTCCAAAATATATTGATGATAAGCAGTTAAAAAAGTATTGCATGCAGAAAGGGGAGGGGTTCCTTGCTGTTTGCTTCTTTGTTCCCCTTTCGTAAAAAATGTCTCCCCAGCCTTCAGGCAATTGTCAGGGTGTGGACTCGCATTATGATAGACATCAGATGGGTTTGCAAATACAGCGGAGACTTTGAGGGAGGCTCAAGATCTCTCCTTGCCCCATGGCATGATTCAAGGGGGTAGGAAAGGGACAACCTGGTATAGAAATGGGGAAAGAACAGACTGGGGACAACTGGGTTTAGCCTGTGAGAAAATGGATTTTGAGGACGCTGTGGCCACCCCTGTGAAGGGGACATCCTCAAAGTGCATCTCTGGCCTCTCCTGCCTGCTGCATCTGGGGGTCTCCCAGGTGTCCATATCCTTGGAACTCACCTGTTTTGGAGAGTTGGTGGTTTCTCTGCCTGTTGAGGGCTGTACTGTAGTTCAGCTTATCTCTGGCTGAAGGAACCTACCTAGACACGCGACTATTTAATGACAGAATGAATTATCCACAGCCCACATCTGATTTTTCCACAACTCTCTCACTTGCTGATTGTAATTGCCCTTTAATTGATTTTATAATTTCAATTATATAACAGCAAGCTGTACAGTAGCTGCCAAAAGTATCTGTTAATTTTATTTATTTTATAATCATTAGTTGATTTCAAATAATTCCATAACTGTGATTGCCATAGTCTTGAGAAAGCAGTGAGTTTCATTCAACAAGTGGACTTTCTCTGCATACTGTCTGCTTACACTGGGCACAATTTGCCAGTTTCCTCTGTAGAGATTATTATTTAGATCTCGTAATGCTGACCAAACCTCCTTAATGTTGACAAAAGGATTTCAGGGTTTATGCAATCAAATACGGCAGGGATACCCAGCAGTGTGAATGCAGGCAACAGCCAAGAGCAGACCATCCATCACTGTCACTAGGTGCTTCTTCTGTTTCACATGCCAGCTAGATACTGAACTGGAGGAAGTCCAGAATCTTTGGAGGATTGAGATGGAGATAGGACCAGCCCTTCTCAGGGCTTTTATCATGTTCAAGGTAGAGCAAGATCAGATACTGGGTTATATTGAGAAAATTTGCTTGCATAAAGCAATAATTAAATAATAAGGATTAGCTTTAGGTGGAGGTTAAATGTCTCTCCTGGAGGAAAGCATGGATGATCTCATGCTTTGACTTTTTTTCCCCCCTGGACTAAACAGAAAGCGAGAATGGCAACAGAGATTTCCGTTTGAGACTCTCCACTATTTCTGTTGTGTAGAAAAGGTTGAATTGGGAGGTAGAGAGTACTGACTTGCTGGTCAATAAGGAGCCTGTGTGGAGCCTTCTTTCCTGAAATGTCACGTTAAATGAAGGTAGTTTTCTGCAAGAAGCAGGCTGACAAGGATGGGTAATAGAGCTTTTCAAGACTGACTAGGCTGCTTAGACTAAGGCAGAAAATATAATTAAGGAATCGTGTGAATGAACATATGTGGATTGCTTCCAGAATGAATAGATTTAAGATAAGGTATATAAAAGTGAGCATGCTTAAAACCATCAAGTAAGGAACCTTGGTATACAGTAGCTATTTTAATCTTGTTTTGAATTAATACTTTTTTGTTTTCCTTAAGGAAAATAAACGGTCATTGCTTGGTAAATACTAAACTGCATCTCTCAAGTAAGGTATGGCTGCTTTAAAGTACATTTTCTTCTTTCTGTTAGCGTTAGCCAGAAGCAGAAGAGGTCCTAGAGGATACACAGCATGGAAGGCCCCTGATTCAAACAGTATACATTTATTTGGAAACATGACTTTCATCAGGTTTTTTTAGAGCAGGAAATGGTGAGTGATCCACTCATGTTTTGTTTTGTTTTGTTTTGTTTGTTTATTATTCTGTTTATATTGGATTCTACTCCCACAGAAAGTGGAATTAAACAAAAAGTGAAATACATGTATTTTAGAAGGATGCATTTGTGAAAATGATGCAATTGTATTGATCTTGGATTTTCAAGATTTTAGATGAATACAACTGATCCTTTTGTCCCAGAATCTAGAATTGGGAAAAAAATTCCTCCTAGTTCTCCAACTCTTAGATATAATCTCAGCCTAAAGTGAGTAAGATGGCAGGCTGAGCTTTGTCCATCTGTCAGATATCCATGGTGAGTTTATCTGGATGCAGATTAAATGTCCCGTGGGTGCAGGGACACAGGCTGGCTCAGTGCAGTGTGGTTGATCAGTTCAGGTGCAGTGTCATGTGAAGGCAGCATTAGGATTTTAAGGTCAGGGAAGGTTCAGGAGATGTATGGTTGTGTTTGCACAGTAGTGAGCTTAAGCTCATAAACTCTGCAGGGCCCAGCCTGGTTCCCTGCTCAGCTGCCCGAGTGTCTGGTGCCATGTGTTCCAGGGTGTGCTTTCTTCTGGAGGATACACTCTGGCTAGCAACTTTTAGTGTTACTCTTATTGTTATTAAGAAACAAAATGTCCTCACTGCAATGCCACAGATAATATGAAGGACACTTGAGCTGAATAAAAAAAGTAAAGAGTTTTGTTACAAAAACTGGTTGAGCAGACCCATAGATTCAGCTTAGTCCATGACTTTCACAAATTCAGAGTTTTTCACCTTTCCTCAAAACTGGTAAGTGAACTTAGAGTACTTAGTATGAAAAAGATTGTTTCATTATAACTCAAATTGTTTTATTAAATGCAGTAAATTGAGGCTTTAGCATGTGTTTATCACAACTTTAGATAGGCTTATGTTTAAAATAAGCCAAATTCAATTTGCTTTTAAAAATTATTTTAGGTTTTGTTTGTGTTTTGTTTTGTTCATCTCCACGGGCAGATTATGCATTTGCAGGAATTCCAAGAGGGCATGATTTTCTATGTCTGCTCATGTTTTGTGCCACTGGCTACTTTTATTCATCTGGTTTCTTTAAGTTTTGGTTATCATGAAAAGCGTGGAATTCTGTAAGATGGGATCTGTATACGGAAATTAGGAAAAATAAAAGGAAAATAAAACAAAAATAAAAGGAGTAATAAAAAAATAAAATGTCAGAATTTTCTGTCCTTGTTTCCTAAAACACCATGCGACCATTAGAATCCATTTATCTTTCCCTACTAATCCTTTACTGGAGGGAATATCTGATTATCTGACTTCTCTGACACATCCTTTCTCTCCCTCTTTCCCTTCATTGGCTAGCGGGATTGGTGATGGTCAGAAACACTGCAAACATCAATTACTCCAGCTTCCCTCAGGAAATGGAAACAAAAGCACACCCATTCAAACATTTTGAACTCTCTTTAAAGTCTTGCAGAAGTAGGGGAAGGCTTGAAGTGGAGTTTCTTAACCTGTCTAAATCAGGACTCTCTTTCCTGACATAAATCAGAAAAGGAAAAATTCAACCTTTTGCTAATTTATGTAGAACTTTGATGATAATTTGCCTAAAGACATTTAAGTGGTACAACATGAAATAACAGAAACTAAAATTAATGGACTTGAATGGGATTGTATTGTGCAGGGCCCCCACATATGGTTACAATTTGGTGTTTCCTCTGTATCTGACAGGATCCTTACAGCAAGAACACTTCTGAGGAATTGCTACTGCACCCACCATGAAAGCATGGAGAAGAAAACCTCACCCCACAGTGTCTGTTCACCATTCTTTCTCCTCCCATGGTGACTATTCATGGGTTTTCTTTGCACTCACAATTAAACACAGGTCTGAGTTTGCTCTCATAGGCAGGCTTGTCCTTTGTTCCTGGTATAAACCTCAAGGCCAGCACTGGCAGGTATCTTTGTTTGGAAACAGTTGAAATACACTCCATGAGGTGTGTTAAGTTACTCACATACAGTGCCAAGAGCCACTTGAGCCTCCATGAGATTGCAGAGGTGTACAGGCTGGGCTGGCAGACAGTGTCTAGAGGAGGCACATGTCCACCTGCAGAGGCAATCAGAGGCCAACCATGCTGTTGCAGGACAACTCCAGTGGCCATTGTTTCAGAAGACATAGCACACACTTGGTGTCTGCAGATGAGCCAGGTGCCTGAGCTCCCAATGTAACCAACTGAAATCCACTCAGCGCAGTCCTCAGCATCTAAAGAGCTATCCATGGAACCAGATGCTGGGGTGCAGCTCAGTTGCCTAAAGATAGATATCAATTTTCTTTTGAGATGCCCTCCTATATTTCAGGTATTCACATGGGACTGGCAAATAGTTTAAACTAGTGGTTATTATTGGTATCTAGGAGGAGCAGCTAGACTAGATAGGATACTCAAGCCAACCAGCACCTGTGTTTTGGCAGCCAAATCTCCAGGTCTAAAGAGAGGCACATGCTCTGTGGAATGAACAACAGATGATTCAAGTGTAAAACAAGCCCAACAGCAAAAAGCTCCAACTTGGCTCTTCCTCTGTTAGCTATGGTGGTGCCTCAGCACTCAGCATGAATGAAGAGCATGTGTGTCACAACACTCACGAGTTAACGTTTTGCCAAGTTCACTCTTCACCTTGTAGGCAGAAGCTACAGTCACCAGTCAGCCTATGGCAACCACTGACCAACCGGTTGGCCTTGCTGGAATGCCAAGTAAGCAGAGTGTGCCACGTCAACACCAACCTGGCAGGAGCCAGACCAGATACAAACCTCACTGAAATGGTGAACTTGTGCCTAAGTATTAATCTGTCTTGCATTTCACTATTTCCATTGCACATAATTATTACCATTGGCATGAATAGTGAGTTATCCCCCTTTCTCATGCCTGCAATGAGTATGACTTTTTCATAGCTATGCTTAATTGTTGCCAGGGTTCCCTGTAGGAGCATTAGCCTGCTTAATATTACACGGCTTGAGAAAATTAAATGATCAATATCAGGTTAAGAGCACTCAGTTGTTCTTTCTTTGCTTTTGTAATTGCTTGTGTGACAGGAAAATAATTACTATGTTGAGTTTATTGCTCTTCTCATTGTCCTCAGTTGGTGATTTTGTTGTTCAGCTATGGACATGTCTGATTTAAATTGTCTATAATATTTCTGTCTTAGAAGGAAACAGAAAGGAAAGGGGAAGGGAAAGGAAGTAGGAAAATTAAAGGCTGATCTAAGATTAACATAGTGTTTACTCTGGCTCCTGTCAAGGTCTGTTTGTAAAGGGAGACTCCCAAAGCAAAAATCATCCAGAGTGAATTTGTTTAAAGTGACACTGTCAACTCCAATATCACACTTCAGAATTTTTGGGTTTTATTCCATGTTGTTATAAGTAACACCCAAAGCAATTATATCGCACTAATCCCATTGGAACACCTCAGATTGCAGTTGTGAGAATAGAGAAAAAGCATTTATCTGTACTTATTGGTTTGTTTTTACAGCAATTTCTAGCACACTAATTTCATATTCTGAGTTGGAAGTTCCTCACAAGGATCATCGAGTCCAGCTCCTAAGTGAATGACCTGATATGGGGATGGAACCCACACACAACCTTGGAACTATTAGCACTATTTTCTAATCGTACATTTCTAACTAACTGAACTAATCCATGATCACCAATTTGTATGGAAAGCTTACACACAAAAAGGATCATGTGGATTTGGGCCATGCCCAAATCTGTAATTTCTTAATAGGTCTCCTTCCTGTTGTTTATGTAGTTTTTTGATAGAGTAACAGGACAGAAAAAACCACCACCAGTGACTTTTGAAACAAGATTTTAAAACCAGCAGGGGAAGTAGAAAAACAGAAATCCCCATGAGTCTTCTTCAGGGAGGGGTCAGGGTCGTTGCTTTCAGCCATGCAGAGACAAGCCAGTCCCTAGTGAAAAGATGCCTACTGCCTTCAGAAGCCGGTGGGAGTGGGCTGATAAAGAGATCTCTTTAACTGTGATGCTTATGAGTCACTGGTGTCAGCATTAAGACATCCTGGGAGAAAGAGGAAAACAAAACTGGTTATTCACTGCCTTTGTTTAGCTGCCTTCAGAGGTTTAAAGAGACCTGAATACAGAGACATTGTGGCATATGCCAACTGTTGACTGCATCAAATAATAAAGCAATCCCAGTGGGTATTAAGAAGCATGGAATCATTCTAATGAGTGGCAAAATCTCATTAGGATGAACAGCAGGTGATGACAAAATATTTGCTCTATATGCAAATGACTTGTTTCCTTCTCCATCTGCACGCGGTTGCATGAGTGCTCAGAACAGGAGCTGTCATGTAATTACTTACTGGAGTAAAGCACTGCATATGCAGTGGTTGCATTTCAAATGTATCAGTGGAAAAATGGGGAAAACGCTAGAAAAGAGAGCCCCATGTATCACCAAACTTAATCTCCTTGTACAATAGACTGTTTTGCTGGGCCTCCAGACAATCCAGCTGTCTTTCCAGAAACACCTTCAAAGCAAGGACGGATGGGCTGCAAGTTGTCAAAACATCTCCAGGAGCTGTGAGTACAGAAAACACGATGGAAAGAGGACAGGGGGTATGCTGAATATTGAAAACAAGGCAAAACATGGCAGTTCCTGTTGACAGAGATAGGTTACCTGCATAGAGCTGAGTTTGACCTGACCTGCTAGTTCAAAAGCAACTCCACTAATCAAACCTGAACTATCCAGCTGCAAGCTCAGATGTTGCAAGTAAATCACTGCTTTGTCCCCTTCTGCTGCCTTAATATCAGGCTATGTAACCCTTGATATCTGTTCCATTCCTGATGGTGTTTCTGGCATAGTCCGCTTCCATTCTCTCCAGTGTATCATTAATAATGCTTCACACATTTGTTTTTAATCATGTTGGTATTTATTTATTGCTGCAGTCCTGTTCCTACTCCCCATACATGTCAGAAGCAAAATTCCTGTGTGGGGGAAATGGAAGTCCCCCAAGAGCCCCATTCTTCTGTGCACACTGGTGGAGAGGAGGACAGGGTAGTCGAGTCAAAGGACATTCCAGATTAAATAACCCAAGCTATGCAAACACAAGTGTTCCTGAAGATCTTCTCTCCAACGCCTGGGAGTCAAATACCTTCACTCTACTTTCCCCATGTAATTGTGGTTTGCTCTCAAAAAAAGGAGTCAGGAATGCATTTGAAGCCTTCCTTCTAAAAACATCAATATGATCCCCAGAGCCATGAAAAACTTCCAGCTCTGAAAGGCAAAGGACTGTGTGTATGATGATCCTGTGCTCCCACCATGCTCATCGGTTCCAACCTGGAGACAGTTTGCTACAGACTGTCCATCAGAGAGGGAATGAAGTAAGATGATTATGGGAAAGAGCCATTTGCTTTCCTGCTGAAGTCCTATACAGATGGGGTAAAAACTATACACAAAGCAGAAATTTGCCTCCCTCACCATCCAGCAACTTGCAGCCAAAATCTTACAGAAGTCAGGGAAAGAGCACCAGTCCTCTAAATTGTCCCCTCCACAAAAGAAAAGAAAAAAAAATAATTAGATGAGGCTTTGTGTTCCAAGGATATTAAAATGAGTTATTTGATTTTAATAACAGTGGTCTTTTAAAACTGTTAACACTATTAGATGCTAATGATATTAGGAATTTTTAGTCTGTAGATCTTTATAAAAAATGCTTTTCATACAAGTGGTTTGTCAGGTAAAGTCAGTATCATAATTTCTTCTTTCCTAAGGTTGGGAAGTCTGTACAGGTCACCAAGCAGATCAAGTGATTTGGGAAGCAATGCCTAGTCCTCCTAATTCCCAGAGCAGCAGCTTATGTACACAGAGGTACTGTGGCTCACTGTGTCATTGCTGTGGGTCTGGGACCTACAGAGCTACCAAAGCTCCTTCTGTGGGCTGGAGGTTTTAAGAATAAGTTGGATAAACATCACTTGGCGTGGCATGAGGTACATTAGACTCTCTGAGCATGGGGAGTGGTAACATCATCTCTTGACATACAGACCTGTAGCCTAGGATTCAACAACAGTATCCTACATGGTATTCGTCTTAGATTTAATAATTGCATTAAATTGAAGTCTACAGCCGAAGTGCTGCCAAAATGACAGCAGGCCAAGAACTACATTAAGCACTGACACGCAGGCTCGGCGGGGTTTGCAGGGCGGCAAGGCTTGTTCTCACGGCTGGGTTGTGGATGCCGCAGGAACACGTTCCAACCCAAACCAACAGCACTGTGCAGGGGTCACAGTCGGCTGGTTCTGCTTAGCAGGTTTTGCTGACCAGCAAAAGCAATGGAAATCCCAAGCCCTCAGAAAGCAGTAGTTCTTAAGAAATCACTCTTTCTTTCCTTTTTTATTTTTTTGCTACCCGACTACCCAAACAACCGAGTGTTTGTTTAGTGAGACTGATGGCAGTAAGAAAACTGGACAGCAATGGCAGTGATTAGTTTCAAACCCAAAATGTCCTCTGATGTTAGTGTTGGTCTGCATCAGCTGACCAATGGTCATGCACATGGTGATCCCAGATATATATTGCTCTGAAAAAAAGTCCTGTGGAGCCCTCTCAAAGGCAGGATAGACAAGGGTGCTGTGGCTTTGGCTCCCTCTATGCAAAGCAGTCCTCCACCATGCCCAGGAGGCTTTGTGTCCTCACACTCCTGCTCTAACAGTATGTCCCCAGGCTGTGATGTGTGTTTGTGGGCATTCTGGAAAAACATCCCTTAGGTGAGCTGAGGCACAGCCGTCAGGGTATCTCACACTCTTCCCACTGAAATAGTCAACAAGTGGAAAGAAGTATTCCTCTCTCAGGTTCACAGGAAGACCACATGGTGTTCAGATGAGATCCAAGACCAAGCAGCCTAGACAGGAGAGTGCAAGCCCTAAGCAGTAGGGGCAGGAGTCAGTATGTGCTGTTTGGCCTTGGCAGTGGCCCTTGCCCTCTTTTTTTTAGCAGTAAAGATGGAATCTTATAGAAACTACAAGGACAGCTTACTTATCAGAGGCATCTAGTGCTATCTGAGATGCCAAAACATATCCTGTACGGCTTTCACTCTTTCTTTCAAAGGGAAATGGTACATATAATACCTCTGTAGTATCTGTCAGGCTGCCCAGACCTCTTGGGTACCCCCAGGGATCCTAAATGGCACTACAAGTCCCTGTTTAAAGGACAAGACCCCCCCCCGTCTCTGTGCTGCAAGGTGTTCCTGTTGCCCAAGCTCTCACTTGAGTTTTTGCAGCCTGAACTGAGCTCTGTGCTTTTGGTGCTGAGTGAGTTTGCAGTTAATAGCAGCAAGCACATATTCCCTGCAGTCTCAGAGGTGTCTGTTGAGCAGGCCTACCCTGAAGAAATGATAAATACCTCTAGATAGTCTTGTTGTTTCTGCAGGCCAATGGTAGTACTGCTCTCCTAGAGGTTCTTTGAGACTTAAAGTGTTATTAACACACTGGTCAAAGTAAAAAGAGACTGTAGGTGGGCATCTCTTGTCATGGGTTTGGAGTGAATAGAGAGATCCTATGCATTCATGTCAATCTTCTCATAAAAAATAATTCCTGTTAAAGCTGGGGGAGGAGAGAGCTAGCCTTTGATTTCTTTGTCCTCAGCATCTTCCCTCTGAGAACCCAGAGCACTTTACTTTTCACTTCCTTTTCCTCCAGTCCCAACCACTGCCTGCAACTTTCTGACCTGCCATTCTCATCCTCACCTACCCTTCCCAACACGTCTTCAGAATTTATCTCAGAGTTTGCTCAACCCCACCTCTGCTATATCACTGCCTCCCAAACCTCTGTAACTTTGTTCTTTCATCCACTTCCTACTCTTTCTACCTACACCCTCTACCCTTGGCTGTCCCAGACCTTCAAAGTCAGCCTTCATATATTCTGCATCTCCCAGAGGTCCATCTCTCCGTGAGGTCCACCCTGTACCTATCCTTGAAAGACTTCACTGTACTCTTCCCTTGGCCAAAGTAGATAAGTGCACATTTCCCCTTTATCTTCCCCCTAGCCAGGAATCCACCCATCCAGAACTGGGGAAAAATAGAACATGTCTGGGTAGAAAATTATGACCCTAATCAGGGGGTGAGAAGTGCTGTGTCAAGATGTAGTTGTCATGTTTTTGTTTAGATAAGTTTCTAGGAAGTCTGGACTGGGTTAGGGCATATCCACAGCCATCTTTCTGTGGACAAACTGCACTGCTACCACTCACCTAGTGTTTATTAGTAGCAGACTGTAAGTCTCAAGTCACTCCAGAGCAGGCAAGAAAAGCTTTTTAAGAAGAGAACTGCAGATAAATGGATGTTTTCTAACTCCTTTTTCTCTCAGTTCTCAGCATTATGCTGAGCTTGCTCTCCAAATGCCTGCCTGACAAATCTCCTTTCACTTTTACTTAACGTAGCTCAGAAGGCAGATTATTCTTCTTTCCTGTTTTTCCCCTTTCTCTTCCTCTTTGCATAATAAATCAAAGTGGGAACCACTGGATTACCTAGGTATTTTTGTGGACTGTGGAAACAAGATTCATCCTGTCTTTCAGCCTGTGCCGAGGCATTTAAGCTGTTAGTCTAATTGCCCTTAGATACCCCCACTAATCACTTTGCCTTAGGCTGAAACACCCCTTACATGTGTCACACTTCTTCCAGACCGAAACCTACGAGAGGCCAAATGTACAAGATGCATTTTCCTCACCCTCCAAGACGGTTCTTCTCAGCAGATCCAGAACTCTCTGTGAGGCTGGTCCACAGGTGCCTTTATACCCTATAAATGTCAGTCCTTTTTGGCACCATGGGATGACATTGCAGGTGTTTGGAATTTTCAGAAGCAGATGTATCTCTCCAGATACATTGGTTAGCAGGGACAAACCAAGAGAAAATCAGGAACCTGAAGGCAGTGTTATACTTACAAAGGTACCTCCTAGTTTGTGCACAAGGTTTTTGACCTAAGCTGTGCATGCCCACAACTCCATTACAACAAACTTTGCTGGGCAGTCATAGGACACTCTTTACTTCTTTCTGGACAATACAATGTCAGACAAGTCTTTGAAGCCTTTTTCTTCAATATAATTTAATGAAAACTTGAGCCTTCACCTTGGTGAAGAATTATTATAGCTCCTATTTGAGCTAAGGGAATATTATTTTTTTTCATCCACTGATTTCTCCTGTCTCCAGAGAAGACAGAAAATCAAAGTTTGTTCTGTACTTGCTAACCTTACACTACCACATAATTTTTAGCTACATTGGAAACAATAACTTATGAGGTTGTGTCCTGTAAGGGAGTGGTATATCTCCAAATCTTGAGTAACTGAAACTTGCAAACTTCAGTGAGATTTTTCTTCCATTAATTATGGAAAAACAAAGCATCTACTCTTTCATATTTAAAAAATCACCTCTTCCTGGAATCTCAGGTCTAAGGTGTTTTTAGTATGAAAAAGAGCTTCATGGTAATGATAGCAGAATATCAGATTACTGACTCTGTACAACAGTCCTCTGTTTGGCTACTGTCTACTTCTTAACAACATTTAGCAAAAAGCTGAATGCCTTCCAGAGACACCTTTAATTTACATGCTAAGAATGTTTATGTCTCTCAAGTGGTCAAATTAAATTGTATCAAATGAACTGTATGGGCTTGACATAGGTTCTAAGGCCCTGTTTAAACGGTTGTGTGTTCATGAAACAATTAAAGCTGAATAAACAGTGCCAAAAGAATTTCAGAGAGGATTAGTTCAAATGTTTAACTAAACTAATTTCTGCCATGGTTGGTTTCCATGGGCATTCATTTGATCTGGCAGAAATGCTCTTTCCTTAAGCATTTAGCTGAAGTCTGATTGTAAGAGTCACATCTGTTCTGTTGGGGAAGGTAAACAACAATTTTGCATCCCATAATCACTTGTAACTGAACAGCTCCATATCACACCTCTCAGACAGCAGGTGTTCAGCAGCCAAGGTACTCAAGCAGGCTTTGGATTTTTTACTGATGGTACATTATTTGGCTGGGTCTAACAAACAGTAATTCTCTATGCATCAACTGTTTTTACAGACCATTATAGCCTAGGCTCAAAAACCTCAGCTTCAGACTAATCAAACTAGGTATGACTGGAGTCTTGACATCTCTAAGTGAACACTTTGACAATGCACTAGGTTTTGAGGTCAACAAGGAAAAGCAAGTCTTCCAACATGGTCTGAGGAACTGATTAATCTCTCCACATAAATCCTATCTTCACTCTCCAAAGTCTTCAGGAGAGCTTTGATGATATGAGGTAGGAATATGGGAGTATTTAAATGAAGACAGAAAAGACTGGTTGTGGTGGTGTTACCCAGTCCCTTCAGAGTAAATAGCCTTCATCCTATACTCACTGAAATTGTAAACACAAAATACAAGATTAAGGTGTAGCGATCTTAGAACATTTTGTTTAATCCTGCTTGAAATCACACCTTTTCATAGGCTGCTACTGACATAGTAGTTACTAACCCGTATCCCAAGCTACCTAGAGAGGTGCTCTCTTCCAAATCTGGATAGGATTTCCAGAGCATCTTAGCTGGAAACATTTTTTGATTACCTGGCATCAAGGTTGCTCGTACAGATCTTCAATTTTGACATTTGCTCATCAATTTTGTCTATGAGACCTTAGTAGTCTAAACCAGTGGCCTTCCAACTGTGGACATGAGTTCTAGGTAAAGCCAAACAATTTATTAACATTTAATCCTTTTGGTTGTGCAACAAAATAGATGTTTTCTTCATGCTTTTGATAAGGGAATAGATTATGGTCAAACTACTGGGCAGCTGGCTGGACTGCTACAGTCATGGGATGACTTTGTAACCTCTACAACACTACTTAGGGTTATTATCTTTATTTATATCTTTAATAATATTTTAACAGATATTGCCAGTGCATGTCTGGAGAGAGACCTGCTAAGCATAAACAGTAAATATTGACCCTCCTGTCTCTTCCCTGAGCACACCTGCCAATGCATCCTTAGTTTTCAGACCTGAGATCTGATACTCCTCTTTGGCACTGCACTTAACTATCACAAAAAGAAACTACTACAACTGGTGATCTTTGCACTGTACTTAACAACATCGGGAAGTAATCATGCCTAATTGCTATGGCTGTAATTCCAAACCTGACAGCTGGCAGAGAATCAGAGGCCTCAGTCACATTTGCTGAATGTCTTTCTAATACGCTCCACCAGATAGTTTATGGCAGTGCTCTCCAAAGCCTTGCCCTTCGACTACTTGCATTTCTCCAGTACTCAGGTAGTTGCTGCCAGGGCTGTTCTCCTCTAGGGTAATTATTTGCACAATGTAATTTCTTGGAAGCCCAGCTGACAAATGCTGCTTTCATGCAGGCTGGACTAGAGACTTCTGTGTAGAAAAGGCTTGGCAGTGTAAAGTTTTTAGGGGCACCTAGAGTGAATGAATAAACACTGATTATAAAGAAAAAGCAGATGCCATCTGCTCCTACTCAGGTAACTCCTGTTGACTTCAATGGGAGTGTGACAATTTTTCACAGCCACTCCATTTGCTTTTGTGGAAATACTTTCTTTAGTATTAACAATGACTCAAAATGACAACCCCCAGAGGTCTGAGGGAGTTAGAGAACTGAAAACACTGATGGTGGAGTGTGGATACATTCCCATGAAAGTCAGCAGGATGGTTCAGTTGACATTTAAGAACAGCCTATATATCCCAGCAGTGGGTGCCTGAGCTAAGATGATGTAGGTAGCATTTTCTAAATGGCTTTGGTTCTATGGGATCTGTTGTTCTCCTCACAGAATCCAGTTTGGAGAAAGTACCACCAAGGTAATTACTTTTACTAGAAACCTATGTGCCAGAGGTGTGTAGAAACAGATTGCCTCTCCCTGACAAACTTGTTACCCCTTGGGAAATGCAGCATCCCGGGAAAAAGTATTTGTGCTTCCTGGGGTGATATTTCCCCTGCTAATAAGCAGATGATCTCATTCTGTAAGGTTGTCCCTCCAGCAGAAGCACTGAGACAACTTCAGAAGCCCTGCACCACCTCTAAAAGGGACAGACACTGAAAGATGGAAAGCACTTGTGATGGAACAGTGCATGTAGGAAGGTCTTCATCCTGTGCCACTAAAATCAGAAAAGAGCAAAATGCATAACTAATCTTCTAGTGTCTGGGCAAATGAAGAACAACATGGTGAAACAAATACACTGGCAGCTCCAGGACAGTGGATAAAATCTGACTAGTGACCAGAGGGTGTCATGAAGGAGCACTGTTTTTTTTTTTGCAAGGACTGCTGAACTTAGTTTTGGCACTTGAACTGGAATTGCAATGAAAAGTGTGAAATTACTGCTCATTTTGCTAGGAAAGCCATGCAAAACTGCAGACACTGCCATATATCATATCCTGTAGTTTTCTGGTTTTAAAAGTAGCACATTTCATAGTACAAGAGGACTATGACCAGGGCTGTGTAGAAGCCAAGTTGAGAACTGAATTCATCTATGGGTTCAACATACCAGTGGAGAGTTTCACAAAGAGCCTTTAAGTATGGTGGCTCTCCCAGCTTCTTTCTTCAGTGTGTGCTCTGCATGAACCCAGTTTGCCTCCAGACTTGCCCAGACGCATTTGGGGCACAGACACCTGGTCAGGGTACAGTGCCTGACTCATCGCTTCCCAGCTCCCTGCATCCTGGTGAAGCTGCTGTGCAGTCGGTGTGCACAGCACCCGAGGCAGCAATGAGGAAATACAAGGGCAGAAGAGGCTCTAGATAAGGCATGGGTACTTGGTCATGTGTCGGAGCCTTTTGCTCCAAGTCCTGCATATCAGCAGCTGGCATATAGTTCCCTTCAGGCTGTTTTGCTGATGCTCCAAAGACAGTGTACGTGACTGCAGAAGAGGTTAAACTGGTGTAACCAACCCAGCACAATAAGAACATTTAGAGGAGAATTCAGCAGGATGCATTTTTCTTTCCTTAAGGTGCCTTTAGGAGATCAAACCAACTGATCTAATGACCCTCTCTTACAAGCCACATCTATTGAAGAAATGTAAATCTGGTTCTGCTTTTGGCTCCATGGCATGCAAGACACACCTTGTACTCTAGCTGGGCTGGTATAGGCAAATGTGATGGCCTCTACTGAATATACTTGAAATGTAGTCATCCCCTAAAGGTTGCCCTTGGCTCTTTCTGAGTTCAAAAGCTACCTGTTATGAGGGTAGCAAAGCTCTTTTCTCTGGCTTACTATATTGTCTTATATTTCTACGGCCATTCCTTCCTTCCAAAATCAGTTCCAGGCACCAGTATTAAAAGGTGCTTATGATACCAAAAGTTTTTATTTCAGCACGGCACAGCACACAGGGCTGGAGCAGTGGGAATTTGTGATAGTTTTCACAGGCTTCGGAGAATCTGTAATGAATAAGATGCTAAAAGGAAGCAAATCAACAATAAATGCTTGAGATTTATGAGGGTTTTTTTCAGGAGCATGGAGAAAACGAGTAAGAAAGGAGAATGTCTGGATGCTTACAGTTAATCCAGCTCTATTCAGCATCTTCACATGGCTGTGAAGAGCAAAGCACAGTGCACTCCTATGTTGGACCAACTAGGCTGGGCTTTGACAGTGAAATTGAAAAAGACTAGAGGACTTCAAGATAAATAAGGCAGCAGGAAAAAGTAATGAAGAAATTTAACTGACCTTCTTTAGAAATGGGTGAGACAGTATAAACAGGGAGAGATCTTGTTTTGCTTTCATCCTGGAAAAAATAACATTTCTTCCTTTCCAGTTCAGCACAGTTGACTGATTTGGAAACAAATCTGTTTTCTCTGGAAAGATTTATTTGCCCGACGACTTTTTTTTTCTTTTTTTTTTTTTTTCTGGCAAAAAGCAATAGGTTGAAAGAACAAGGCTTGTCTTGTTAGTAGGTTTAAAGGACTCAGTAATTAACTGGTACATTTGGAGGCATGGCATGCAGGATACTTGCTGCAACCTACTTTATTACAGTGTCACAGGGAAGTGCTGTGAAATGGGCAAGGACTTTATAAAAACACTGTTTATTTCTCAGGCAGTATCAGATAGCAGGATTATTTCATTATGAAGTTAAGCCAGAGCATTTGCTGAGGTAAGGACACTCTGCCCTGACCTTTGAGAATGTGCTTTCATCTGTGACATGCTTTCTTTCTCCCTCCCTTCCTTTCCGTCTTTCTTTCTGTCTTTTCTAAGTTGAAAACAAAGCGACACTTATTTAGCCTAGGGACAGAATGCACTTTTTCACATCAGTCCTTTGCAATACATAGTAGGTGCCTTCAAAAAACAAATTGACATCCTGTGATTTGGGAAGTCTGTCACAAGGGTCATTTGTCCCTGAAGTCATCTCCTTTTGGTGCACAATGTTTAGCAACATTATTCACAGCCAAACCTCTTTTATTCTCTTACACTTTTCCTGCCTTTTTTTTTTTTTTTTAATTTGGTATGATACTGCAGGCAATTGCTGGCTTGAAACAAAATTAACAAAAATGTTGGTGGCTCAAAATAGGACTGTAATTCCATGCTGCAGTGTTTTAAGTCTCAGTGACTTGACCTTGTGAAGTCCTAAAGATCTTGCAATAACTGTAAATAATGTGGAGAAGTACTCAGCACTTCTGGAATACAGCTACTGTTAGCCCATTCCCTGAATGTGCAAGCCAAAATAGAGGCATCCCTATTTGGAAATGCAAAGCTAGTGAGTCTCTTCAAGTGCTAAACAGACCATTGTGGGAGGGAAGAGAGTCTCTTGAAACATATTTCTGGAAATGCAAAAGATAAACATTTATCTTGCAAAATTATGCTTCTTGTATCTCAAGGGCAACCTAAACACTGAAAATCTCCTCTGACTCCTATGACAGTCCACATTAACTACTGGAACCAAGACTGAGAAGTGCAGTATTTGCCAGTTTGGCAATTAACCTCTCAATTCTTGGATATATTGAACAGTGTATCCAACTGCAGATATCCACATATGTTTCCTACTCTTATACAGAACCCTTCAATTTCAGGTCAAGATTTGGCCCTAAAGATGAGAGTGTATTTATTGCTATATTCCTGGTTTTTTTCTTTCCCACTATTTACCTTTTGACTCTGACCTGCTTTCATCAAGTATTAACACGGATCTTTGTGTGGGGAAAAATCACAAGTATGTGGGTATATTGGTGTCTATCACACTAGGATTCCATGGTACTTGGATCATAAGGAGGTTTGTCAGAAAATTCTATCCTCCTTCCAATTTAAAGGCCAGGTCATCGATTTTGGTGGAACAACCTGGGAGGAAAGTTGTGACTTGCTGAATCATTGTCTCTTCCTGATCTCCTCACTGCACTGGGGAAGGACAGAGGCATTTGCAGCAGTTCAGTTTCTCTAACAGCATCTTTTTGTGGTTGCACCAGTGATAACACTTTCTGATTTTAGTGTTGTCTTTTCCCCAGCTCCTCGTGTGAAACCAGGGTCCCTGGCACAGGACACCCAGCCATGCAGCTCAGCAGGCAAGGCAGGAAGAGCCGTTTGCAAATCAGTATAATTTGCTTTCATGGTTTCCTCCATGGGGAGAAATGAAGTGCAGAGGGAAAGGATTATATTGAAAAGATCAAAGCGGATAGAGAGGAATGAGTTAACAGGCATGCTTTTTGAAAGAAATAATTCTCCTGACATCTCAAGGGATGGGTGAAGGGCATATTGCCTTGTCAGTTAAACACAGCCGTTAGTTTCAAGCCCATACTAATTAGCCAGCTTAGAAAAACACACTGCTCAGCATTTCTAAATGTGGACTGCAGCCTCTGCCACTCCTCAGCACAGATATATTTGTCCACATCCTCTCAATGTAACATGCTGGTACAGAGGCAGCTTGGTTAGTAGTTAAGAGAGAACCTAGGATTAAGCGAGGCTTCATCCAGTATTTTTCTCACTTGCTACATCCAGGTCAGCCCAGGACAAACCACTAACTGAATAAGGAGTGGGAAGCCTGCTGTATACTGGGATCCCGTTTGCACAACAGAGCAAATCACAGCACTGCCAAGACCCAAGTCACTTCCCTGTGACTGCTCTGGCTTGCACCTGCATAAGCAAGAGTTGTGGTCCCTAATCTCTGCTGAGCTTAACTGCAGCAGAGGACAAAGGGAAAAGCTTATTTTTGCCCAGCACTGCAAAAGACGTGGGAAGAGATGGTAGTATTACACTGGGGGCCTGGGGACCTAACCCGAATGCAGAATGGATTATTAGGGAATCTACTTTGCTTAAAATGGCTTTTAAAAAGTTTCACTTTTCCTCCTGTACTTCACTTTCCACAGTGTAATACAGGGCTGCTAAACGATCACTAAACTGAAGGGGTCTGGTAAGCCTCAAGTCCCTTGTATTGTTTGGGTGCAGCAGTGATAGGTGATCATGGTGGTCTATATATGAATAATTTTAACTTGATGGAAACACTCAATTAAGGTGTTTACCTTCACCTATTTTTTTCCAGTAAATAGATATCTAAAGCTACTTGGACAGAATTCCATGAAGTTGTGTCTCCAGGTTCATCATCTGCTTCAGAGGAGTTCAGAGGCCAGATATTACTTCAACCATGGAGTTTTCCCACAGAAGCAGTGCAGGCTGTAACTGTTCACCAGCATGAGGTGAGCAGCAAAGCTCCCTTCTTCCCTGATTACACCCCCACCATGGGCTGGGTGGGTACAAGACTTGCCTGGCCTCCATTTCTCTTCCCAAAACATCTTCAGGACAGGAAATATGTCTTATTACCTGCTCGTGTTAATGTTCAGCTCTGACACAAAGTAGACCTATGAGGTTTACAATAACTGTAAATATCCATTATGCTTGGGTTCCAGGTTCTTCTTCAATAACAGCACTGAACACATCCTGGAAAGGAGATCAAAGCGTGTACTTTCTTTATATGATTAACTAACCCCTGCAGGATCCCCTCTTGTCTCTGCCTTTGTCTCGCTGTCTCTCTTACCCACCCAGCGTGTGAATCACGGAGCATCCACCTGCCCTGACTCCCAAGTGTCTCAGCTGGAGCACATCTACTCTCCTGCCACAGAGCACTCAGTGCCTAGACATTTATCCACTCAACCTGCATGCAAAAACTGTAATCGTGTTTCTCACATTGCTTTTGCTGCCCCACGGGACATCACTGGGGGTTTTTTCTGGTTTTGGTTGTTGCTTTTTTCTTTTTCTTTTTTTTTTTTTTTGATTGTTTGGTTTTATTTGCACTTTTTTTCTGTTTCGTTTTGTTTAGTTTTGTTTTGGGTTTTGGTCAGTTTGGTTTTTTTTGGGGGGGGAGAGTTTTTTGTCATTGTTTTGTTTAGTTTTGTTTTGGGGCTTTTCAAGTTTCTTTGGGGGGTGGTGGGTGGGGTTGTTTGTTTTATTTCTGTTTTGTTTTGTTTTGTTTTGTTTCCACTCCAAACACAGGGATTGATTTATTGACGCCAATGACACGAGATGATACTTCATGCAAATTGAAGTGGTATTAGAGAAAGGGTCAGGAGATGCTTCTTCAGTTAGCCTGGAAGTCCTCTTATATTCTGCTGGCAAGGGTCTCCCTCCCTGTCTGAGAAATACATCTGTTGCTGCCATACATTCAGTGCCTTTGTGCTGGAGAAGGAGTTTGGGGACAGGTTCTTTACTGACTTGGGACACTCTCTAAGTCACTGGGCTTCCAGGAGCCATGTCCTACTGCTAATAAACTGCAGAAAGTGGAATGAGAATCAAACTCTGTAACCTCAAGGTTATTCACCGGCATTACCCATTTCTACCTGCCTGGAAACCATCACTGTTCCTGGGACAAGGGTGCATCTGCCCCACTAGTGTAGCATGGTCCAGACTGTTCTCCAGTTCGGAGCTGATGACCTTCTGCATGCCTGGCATGCTTGTACACACCAGAGTGCCAACTGCAGCCTCAGGCTCAGTGAATTTAGGCTTTTTCTAGATCCTGCTCTTTATCCTGCCACACAGAAATAGCCATAGAGCCCAAAGCAGCTCACGCAGTGCAGCCAGGCTACACAGAGTCATCGTTCCTTCCTGTAAGGCGCTGTACTTGGTCATGGATGCAGCTCCTGGGAAGGCAAGCAAGGCTCTTTGGCAGTCTGGGGTCCCTGCCATTTGTCCTTACACCAACTGTCCCCTGTGGGGATTGAGCATGCTGCTCTCTCTAACTTTCTTTTACTGGTCTGATTAGGCATTGCAATTTCAAATGGCTGTAAATGGCAAACCTCTTGTGGATGTAAACCAGAACTATCCAACTTACTGTCTCATGGATGGAACCCATAGCCTTACACCAGAAATTAACAAACTTACTTTGTGTATACAAATTTTCCTGTCCTGGTTTTATATCTACTCCATTGCTCTGCCCTGCGTAGAAGCCCTTGGCATAATCTCTTCAGAGATAAATAAGCCTTCTACTGAAGGCTTAATGATGCCATTATGTTTTGGATATTTATAGATGTCATCCTGCCATGCTCTCATGCGTGGATTCAAGACAGCCTGAATTTTTGTTTTTCATTTCCGAAAGTTCTGGAGGAGAGAAAGTTGTCAGTGAAGGAGGACAGAGCGGCAGGCAGTCTGACACAAGCATGCCTGCTCTGGATGAGCAGCAGATGACGGACACCCCAGCTGTTTCCTTGGCCAGGCAAGTGTTTAGCCTAGGCTCTTGCCTTGGACTGCAGCAGCATGGGAAAGGAGAATGTCAGAGGGCTCCAAGGGGCACAGGGAGCAGGACCTGTACCTCAGCCCCAGGGATGGAAACCTTCACTGTTAAAGTCATCTGAGCATAGCTACACTCCTAAAAGCCACTCAGTAAGAAGGGAGCTGAGAGGCTCCATTGGTGTTCAACTGGATGGCCTGGGAGTGGAGATGTCCTTCAGAGAAATCATTTTGAGGGGTGCCAAGAAAGGGAGCATTTCTGGTTTCCTGACCAAAGGGCCATGCTTGAAAGGAAAATAGGCAGTTTGATGCCCTGAGACCAGATGTCTTCATTACAAGAAATCAATCAAAGCAGTAGCCTGTAAACAGATCTAGAGGAGCACAAGAAACAAGTACCTGGTGTCTCTTCAGAATGCTAAAATATTGTAAGTATAAGGTCCCAGTATAATGTTCTGCTATAAACTATCAACAATCATTTCTTCTTGCAGGTTTAAGTGAATAAATGCCAGAAATAGATAAAACAAAAAACAGTAAGACAAGGTGAAAAACAGTAAATAATCACAATGTGAAAAGGGGAAGGGGAAGAGGAAGGGGAAGGGGGAGGGGNGAGAAGAGAAGAGAAGAGAAGAGAAGAGAAGAGAAGAGAAGAGAAGAGAAGAGAAGAGAAGAGAAGAGAAGAGAAGAGAAGAGAAGAGAAGAGAAGAGAAGAGAAGAGAAGAGAAGAGAAGAGAAGAGAAGAGAAGAGAAGAGAAGAGAAGAGAAGAGAAGAGAAGAGAAGAGAAGAGAAGAGAAGAGAAGAGAAGAGAATGTGATGCTAGTCCTGCTGCATACATGGTCAGACAGGTGAAACCTGGCTCAAAACTTTGTTTTGGGCAATTCAGAAGCTGCTCAAGTCATGTGAGGATGAAAATACTGTCTCAGCATCCCTGTTTTGCCCTCTGATTAATGTATGATATTCATTAGGAGGCTGAGAACAAGCTGAATATAAAATAGTAAAATATTTGACTGCATAAATAATGGAAATAGACATTTTTATGAGTGTGGAAACAACATTTGCTACCTTTCTAACAACATTTACTTTCAGTAAAATTCCTGATTGTCTGTCAAGGAAACACAACTTCTAGTTTATGTGAGGTAACTGGCTTATCCTCTCTACTACATTTCCCCTCAAAGACCTGAAGCAAGCTTGGCAGACACTATGCTGGATCCCACCGAAGTAGAAGTCCTCTAAAACTGAAATCCTAAAAGTCTAAACACTGACAATTCAGTAAAGTGTGTCAACCTTATTTCACAGATGGGGACTTTAGTAATAGAGAGATGTTAAGTGACATGTCAAAATCACAGGCAGAGGCAGTCCTGGGGTCCAAGGAAAAAGCTGGGGTCCTACTTTAGCAGTGTGAATCATTTGGACACAAATGTATGTTTATATTCAAAAACTGGAATGCCGTGAACTCTAAGAATTAAAAAAAAAAAAAAAAAAAACCTGAATAAACACCATCTTGAATTTTCTGGAGCAGAGTGCTGCTGCTATTACTTCTGTGTTGCTGGAGAGACTAGCAGGATATTTATTGCCTTTTACATTCATTCTTTGGCTTCAATGTCTTGGTTTGTAATGTCAGACCTGGGTAATTTCATTGCTCCATGTCAACCAGGCCAAAAGGAACGCAGCACAACAGGCATAGCAGTTAAAGTGGCTACATGCACTTAAGTTACTGTCTGGGAAATGGTAAGAACTGCCCCCGCCAACCAGAGGAATTAGCTCAAGCGTCTATTGAAGCTGTAGAGAAGATTTTTAAGTTGTCCAGGTTTTGGGGTTTTGGGGTTTAGGGGTTGGGTTTTCCTCCCCTCCCTTATATTTATGGATTGCTAGAACTAGACAGCCACAAACTCACCTAAATGCTTTTCATCATCTTCCTGTGAATAGAGTATTTGGCAAACAACAGGAGCAAATCCAGAAAGTTGGCTTCTAGCTGCTGTAAGGCTAAGCTCCTGTTTACATCCCAGCTCAGTGGGACAGACCTTTCCCCTCCCCAGCCAAAACAAGACTTGTGTGCCAGAGCTGTGAGCAGCATGAGGTAGGAAACGGCACCGACAGAAAGAGGCTCAGCTGTGCTGTGCTGCCACTGTGGGATATGGTTGGGCCATAGCATTGTAGCTCTAAGGAATCTCAGGGGAAGAAGGGATGTTTCCCAACCTCCTCTGCAAAACCTCAGGAGCAGATGTATTCCCTTCCTCCCCCATGGTGCTGTGTAACAAGCAAAGGAGCTAGGACTTGTTTAGTTTTTCTTTCTGCCAGCTACATTGTCCCTGGGGTGTGAGGGTTTTCCAACAGCTAAGCAGCAGCATTTCCCATGCCCTGAAAGAATGGACAGCCAAAATGAGCATGAGGAGATGGGACTCTCTCCCTGTGCTTGACACTGTTGAGGCCACATCTCAAATCTCATGTTAAGTTCTGGGTCCCTCACTACAAGGAAGACATTGAGGTGCTGGACTGACTCCAGAGAAGGGCAATTAAGCTGGAGAAGGGTATGGAGCACCAGTCTAATGGGGGAGAGCTGAGGGATCTGGGATTGTTTAGCCTGGATAAGAGGCAGCTCAGCAGAGTCCTTATCTCTCCCTGCAACTACCTTAAAAGAGGGTGTAGTGAGGTGGGGTTCAGTCTCTTCTCCCAAGGAACAAGTAACAGGATGAGAGGAAAAGACCTCAAGGTGCATCAGGGGAAGCTTAGGTTGGATAGTAGAAAAAAACTGAAAGCGTGGTCAGGCACTGTGGTCAGGAACAAGTTGTCCAGGCAAGTGGTGGAATCATCTTCCCTACAATTGTTCAAAAAGTGTGTGGATGTGGCACTTGGCCACAAGATTCAGTGGTGAACAGTGGAGTTGGGTTAATGGTTGAACTCGATGATGTTGGAGGTCTTTTTCAGCTGTAATGATTGTGTGACTTCTTGTGTTGCATGGGACTGCCTTGGGGACTTGGTGTTTGGAGAGAATCCACTCTCCTCCTGCTCCCACAGTCTCAAAGAGGAGTGATGCTTACCCATGAGTAATAAGAGAGGTCCTGTTGACGGCCATGGCCAGAAGGTTGCTCCTGATGGATTCCAAGCAAAGGCGCTACTTTGGTGCATGATGTTGCAAAAGGAAGGAATTGATTCTGCAGATGAAATGCAACACTGTATTGATCTTTCAGAAAACACAAATGAAACCCATTTAAAGAAGTAAACAGACCCACTGCTCCCACCTGCAAAACTAATTTGCTAACATATTTGCATATTTTTCTGAAAACTCTGTGGCCTGTGATGTCCAGCATTTGTCAGTGTGTATTTCTGACTTCCTTAAGAGCACAGCTACCTCATTGCTGGGTAATTAGGTAGTTGGAAGCACCAACTAAGCCTAAACAAACATCCTTTATTCTAACAAAGCAGGTTATTGTGTAGTCTTTCAGGACACAGTTTTCTGTAGTATGCAATGACTCTAATGTCTATTAATTATTTCTAAATGGTTTAAGCATTATCTGCCTTTGGGTAAATTCTTTCTTTATAGTGTAATCTAACCTGTGGGAGGGGAAAGAAAAAACCAACGATTTGCCATGTCACCTCCCCAAATATAACAGATTCTTCTTTTAATCATAATCACCCTCATCATCATACACTAAGCTTCAGGACTTGGAAAAGGTTAGTGGAATGGTTTCCAGGTCTCCATCCCACGTCATTGACTCACTAGTTTTAAAGAGCATAAGTGTGGGGGGCCCTTTTGAGTCTCACCTCTTCTCCCATCTACAGCAAGAAGGGAGCACACCCATTTGCTCTTTGCCTTTACAACAGGTTGGCTACTGTAGGTATCTCAAGACTTTTTCATGAGGCCAAGAGTTTGGTGACATTTTACTTCATGAAGCTACCAAAAGTGTCTCATAAAGAAGTAGCTGGGAAACCCAAACATATCTACTCTTGTAGTTTTGTTTTACACAAGAAAAACAATGTTACTCTGTGTGAGTCTGCATGGTTTACTACTCTGTTCTATTAAGCCCAGACCCAGAATTTTATGATCAAGTGTCCATCCATTAAATGAATTGTGACTCATCACTGCTGAAACAGAGGGACAGAACTATATTTTAAAACAAAATAGCTTGGGAACATGTTTTTTCTCTATTACTACACCTTTGTTAGCAACCACAGATTTCAGGAGATGTCATCCCTATGGCAGGGCAGGGTGATGGGAGAACAAAATGCAGAGACCAAAGAAAACCTGAAATCTACAAACTGGCTTCAGAATGAGAAGGTAAAGTCTTCTTCGTTGTTACATAGATGAAAAGAAACCAATTTTTATTTCTGTGTACCCAGCATCTTTTTGTTCCTCAGATATACCTCAGGCAGACCAGAATCAGTGTAGCAAATGTTACCCCAGCTGATTGCAGAGGAGAAAGTCCCTGCTTACTCCTGTCGGTGTTTATCAGCACTTTGTTGCAGAGTGCCTCTAAGGCCAACAGTTCAAAAACCAGAACAGTCTTTCAACCTCCTTAAGCCAAGAGGGCTTCCACTTTTTCATGGGAATTTTCTCTTGAAACATTGCAGCCACAAGGGTTCCCTTATGTGACCATAAAGCACCACGCATGTCTGCCAACACTCAATAAATTCAAATTAATAATAGGCCCTCAAAGAGCTACATACTGCTTCCAAGAGACCTCAACATGTGGGAAGGAGAATGGTCTCCCCACAAATAATGAAGCATGCTCTTGCCTAATGGGACACTTATAAATAGAAGCTGTTTTTTCCTATGAAAGACTGGATTTACAGCTCAGTGTGTGCAACCAGCAGGCAAGTCTGTCCAGAGGAAAATGCCCTTGTGCAACTTTTACAGTGTATAGCAAGACTAGCAGTAACAAAGGAAAAATACCAACAGGCTTCATATTTTGCCTTCTATGTCCAGTGCCACTTGAGCAAGGAGCAAGGAGGACTGTGGAGACCTGAGTCAGCCCTGACTCACCTGCTGGGTCGTAAGAGGGATTCATCCCCAGCAGCAATCCATGTACATTGTGCAGGCACATGCTCTTGCCTGGGAAGGGCAGCCACATGGGGAGTTGTCTTGTGGTTGCTCAGGGAATGACACATTCATTCACTGCCTCACCTGACTTGCCTGGCTCACCCAATTCCCTTGCTGGTCCTTCCCTCTTTCCACCTCTCCTAAGATTGCTTCACACCCCTTCTCAGAAGGTTTTCTGCTGCCAGTCCTGGTAGGACTGACTGGAGACTTACAGCAGTGCTTAAATCTGCCCAGGTCCATGAATTTGGGCTATGCTGGGCTTGACTCTGCACAGGGTAGAAACAAATCCCATTTCCACTTATCTGTCTTCAGACCTCCGTGCAGGAGATGGCACCTGGGAAGATGTGATGTGAAGGAGTGTGTACCTGGGATCTTTACAGTCACTAGAGGTTGTGTGAATTGTTTTATATGGATGAGCTTGACTGGATTAATCCATAAGGACGAGCATTGATAGTCCAGCCTAGGGTACGTCTCCCTCCCCATTGTTCCAGCCAATCCTGCGATTTCTTCCCCTCAGGGCAATGGCTTCCTCTTTGCAGTGTGGTTACTGCAGAAGGACATCACAATCAGTTGTTTTTCCGTGCCACATTCAGGGCCTTGGGAGGCAGTGGCATGGCTGGGTGCAGTCTATGTGGTTGGGGCTGCACCAGCCGTCACAGCACCACAGGGACAGCTGCGGGACATGGTGATCTGATTCCAGTCTGACTCCCTATCCAGCCACACAGCGGGAGCACGTGAGGGACATCACACATCATCACACACACACGAGCAGCACAGCTTTGCCTCCAGAGAGGACACCCCTCTGGAACAGTGCCAGAATCTTACCCCTTAGGTTGTAGAAATGAACAGGCCAGACTGGACCTTACAGCAGGATGAAGTGGAGCAACTGGGCACCTACCTAAAGAGTAAAGTGCTGTATTATGTCCACCTGACAGAATGCCCGAGCAAACATAAACCCTGCTAAAGCATGGTTGCCCCATCAGTGTTCTTGCATGTTTCTCCACTCCTGTTTCCAGGCGTGTGCCCTAGCCAAATCCCTGCTCATTACTAGGATATGACTCAGCAAAGGTGTTTCCATTAAAAGAAGCTGAGTTAGAAGGGAGTTAGAACCATGTTCCAAATGGTCCCCTGGTTTTGGTGACTGGGGGGAACCAGAAGTGTGAGATACCTCTAATGTGTCTGCCCCACCGGCTAGACATCTAACAGGTCTTGGAGGTCTTTGGGGAAAATGGAAAATATTTCTTTTCTTCATGTTGTCAAATTCCTATTGCCACAGAACTAGTAAAATTTTCAATGGGAAAGGATAAGGACACATAAGACATTGAAGATATCTGATGAGAATGTTGTGTAGGGCCAGGTTAAGACTATATCCATATGGCTGTAATAGAAGTCCACAGAGATAAATCTGATATAATCCACCTGCCTTTGGTACTTCTACCACTTATATACAGCAATATGGTGTCTGGGGTAGATTGTAGAAGACATCAGAGAAGATGAAAATGTAATTTGCTTTGACACTCAGCTTTGGTCAGGAGGTATATCAGGGCCTGATAGAGTATTTGAACCTACCTAGGAATCTGCATGAGACTGAGAAAACAGGAAAAAGATGAGAAGAGCTGCTGCTTGCAATGGTTCCTGGGCTGGGAGTGGGAAAAAGGTTGTGAGACAGCACTCGCCTTGTCTTCCAACTGTGTCCCCAGGAAACCATTCTGCCTCAGTGCTGCAGCTTTTACTGCAACTCTGGCAGCATCTCACCTCCTGTTCTTGCTTTAAACCTGTTTTCCCAGGTCTAACCGGGTATTTCTTCAGTCTATCTGCAAGTCTGTTCAAATGGCAGCTCTTTGTCATATAGGAATCAGATGCAACTCATAACGACTCAAAGAACACTTAGAAAACTTCTCCAAATGAGAAAATCATCTGTCAGATCTGCATTTTCTAGAAATCTTGGAGCAATAAGTAGGAACAACAACTGCATCTGAATATTTTTTACCTTTTTACCATCTCTGTACCCTCTCTTGAACTTCAACTGTTGTTAACCTTGGAAGTTCTCTCTGTGAGCAACATGGAATTAAGCAACTTCATGAAAATCTAACAGGGCCATGACCCCAACAACAAGCTTCCCCAGGGCTACAAAACTACATCACCAATTACTAACCTTCTCCTTCTGCTACTGTCCTGCCCCAGGATGAGCTGAGATTCCTGCATTGTGATTCATCACATTTGAATACTTACCTGCTTTAGGAAAACAGGTCCTGGACAGCCATGTAACCCATTACTCTGCTCCTTAGCTGTGACTGCAGTGTGACATGTTTCTCAATCTTGGTCTTAAAATCAGCTGTAAAGAGTGTCTGCCACTTAGATAATGTACTGCAGATGCCCACTACCTTTTACTTCAGAAATCTTTCCCAGATAGGTAACTTTTGCTGTGATTTAAGTACATTGCTTCTTATCCAAACTTCAGTGGCCACAGAGGGCAATTTATTTCCCCATCTTGGCAGCAGTCATTTAGCCAGTGACAGTCAAGAGACAGTTCCATGACTCCTTTTGCTTTTGCCCCATCTTCCAGTCTGTACAGGGGAGTGACTTGACCTTCCAAATTTTAGAGATGCAAATTCATTATATTGTCTGTAGGACCCAGCACCTCTTTGAAATCAGAAGCTGGCGAAATGGAAGTGAGAGGAGATCCTTCCTTGCCAGCAGTGCACTGCAGGGCTGAGCAAACCATGCTCAGAGTGGGTCTGCTGCAACTGCGGTATCCCACGGAGCAGGTGTGCTCTGGGCTGTTTTAAGAATAAGAATGTTTGTCAGACCTCAATTGGAGGAATGCTCTGCCTATAGGGAGTGGCAGGGAAGAAGACACAAAGCCCAGGCATGAATCAAAAATGGACTGAAAGACAAAGGGAAATTAAACTATCGAAACAGGAGCTGTGTGCAGCTTTGGTGCCTACACCCTGGTGAAGAGGGAAAGCAGGGCATGTCAAGGCATGGAGGAGGATCCATGTCACCTGCCATTGTATGTCTACAATACAACTATTTACATCTGAGTTAATCATTTAGATCCCTCTTGGGTCAATGCAAAGGAATATACAGTGCATTTGAAATGTCTGCCTACAGATGAGAAGTCCACCTTTAGACAGGCTTATTATTCCTGCTGATGCTAAGACACCCAGGATGCCTAGATGTAGATGTCCTGCTCAGAGAAATCTGACCCCGAGAGATTGCTTTTGAGCGAGAAAACTTTGACATCACTCTTAAAACACTTCTCTCTGTTTCTTCCTTGTTCTTTATGGAAAAGGAGGATGTTTATCCTGCACTTTTCCTCATTCCAAGCTCTTCGAGTGTCCACATCATGTGGGACCAACCTTCTGATGGATGTCTGAAAACATCCATCCCAACACTGAAAGTTCTGGCCTATGTTGTCCATGAGGACAGATCCACATGCATGCAGGGAGAAGCACATGAGCGTGCTGCACTCGTGTGTCTCATCCATCCCAGGACGGCAAGGCCCTGCTTTGAATGTTCATGCCCATTTTCTCTCAGAAAAATCTTAAACTGATCTGTAGCCATCTTTACAAGCTACAGGGGATGGAGGACTGTGACAGCCAGTGTCATTCAGTGATGATGATATGAGTGATCTTGATGCCTCCTATGTATTGTGATAACCCAGACTGTCAACATGCTAGGTGGAAGGGAGTGGAGAAATGAGCAGCCGGAGGAAGGACAGGAAAAGGTGAGAAGGCTACAGTAACAAGAGGAGCTGGAGGGACTAGCCACCACCTCCAACTCATGATCTACTTATGAGATGCTTCACAGATGGCTTTTGAGATATTTTGGGCCAGCTATCCTATTTCCATCATGTAGCAGGAGGGTTGCCAGCAAGCAGAACATTTTTCAGTGCTCTGTCCAGGCCCGCGTTCATCGCTTATCCTCTGGGACTTCCACCATCTCCCCCAGGAGGCTCAGTTGGCAGTCTGGCAGCTTCTGGGCATTTAAGCTGTCATTTTCCTTTGCTCCATTTTATGCTGTTCCTTCAAGCTGGTCCTCTTGCCCTGTCCTCAGCAACTCTCTCCTGACCTGGTGTCTTCTCTCTGCTGGCTCCTCAGTTATCGTTACCTCAATCTCTGCAAGTACCGGACATGGTTTAAAAACATGTCCTCAGGACCTTGGTGGTGTTTACTCCTTTCTGTTAAAAACAGACTTGTGCAGAGAGTGACGTATCACTTACACAGTTCAGAGGCAGGGCATTTCCCACATTATAAAAGAGTGGACTAGAGCCACGGAAGTTGAAACATCACTTTAAAAGTCTGCTATTTGAGAGGGTGGATTGCTCATTACTGCTAAAAAGTACAAAAACACAGTGTTACTCAAAAAGCCAAAAATAAAATCCCTTGGCAATTTGTATGTTTCAAAATGCTGATGGTTTTTAAAACCCTTTTTAGATGCAAAGATCTCTGTGCCAAACTAATATCCAGCAGTAAAAACAAACAGATAATGAAACAAACATTGTGATGACCAAAAAAAAAAAAAAAA
>VZRZ01005792.1:755822-837019 GCA_013398175.1 Climacteris rufus
AAAAAGAAAAGAGAGCGAGAGAGAGAGAAATTGTTGCAATAATGTACTTTTCCAGGAAAATTAACCATAACAACAGTGCTGGTGAATCACTGAGTAGCAGCTCCTGCTTATAAACATGATTTTGAAATCTTACAATGTTATTATTTCCACAGTAGTATTGGCAGTGGCTGTGTAAAGGTTTTCTGGCACAGAAAGAAATTTCTTCTAAAAACCCTGACTGGGACTTTTTTTGAATGCTTCCTAGAGAATTACATTAAATAGATAGGAGTTAGCCAACTAAATTATTTACAAATCTTTAAAAGTCTCATTCCAGCTGCATCATGTGCAACTATTTGTAAGCTGTGAAGCTGTTTCAGAGAAATACGAGGCATAAATACCCTTGTGAGAGGGGCAGAGGCCCATAACTCAGGTCTCTGTGAGTGAAGAAGAAAACCCTCTTCCCACTGTATTACCTTTCAGTATCAAACCATGCAGATCAAGTAGAAGTTTAGGTAATATTCAGCTTTTCCCCAAAAATCTTTCTAAATCCCATTTTTTGTTCTTACATCTCAGAGTAATCTGGATGATCTGTTTTAACCCTATCAGGGAACTGCTACCAAACTATGATTCTACCCACAAGGACACTACACTGTGGGCATTGGACCAGAGACCATGACACTTGTTTGATGGACAGAAATGAAGACTTGTCACAAATTATGCCATCTGAACATGTCATCTGACTGCAACGCAAATGCAGGCTGGGCTGGTGTCAACTGCAGGATGTTACCATCACTGTGCAGCAGCTTTCATGGAGGGAGTTTTGGTGATCTGAGGGTCCCCCAGCTCAGTTTCGCCTACACACCCTGCCACAGCTGGTGATAGGCAGCATTCCTGCAGGCAATTACAGTGGAAAAGATGGGATAAATGTGAAGGATTAACTGTTCTCGCTCAGACTTTGACGTGTTCCCTCTGGATTGCAGCTTTTGGCACATCTGCGCTTCTGTGAGCAGTGGTGAAAGTACTCTGCTAATGTGATATCCATCATGGGCTGTGCCTGTGATCACACACACATAAACACAGGCACATTCATTGACTCAGGGTGAATTTCTCTGTAAAACAGCAGCGCTTTTCCAGTGTGGTCTCAAGGGCTACTTTGCCACAACAGTGGAATTCCTTGCCATTAGGCATTGGGTGAAGCATGATGTACTGCTTGCTCCAGTGTTTTGCAGACTGAAATTTGTTTACTCACAAAGACTGAAATTTCAGCTAAAGTTTTTCAGCATTCCTGGGCTGGAGATTCTCACCTACTTAAAGAATGTTTTTGCTACAGTATCTGCGATACCTCTGACATTAAATGTATAAATGGTTTGTATCAGTCTAAGAATACAGGTAGTAGAAACCTTCAAGTACTCATCACTGCATTATTCCTTATTGTGGTACTACTATTTAATTCACTGTTTTTAGTTTTAAATTCTACTTTTGCAAAAGCAAAAATATGCTACTCTGAACTGGACACACACATTAGTTCCAGGATCATTCAGATCCTTATTGTAGAGATTCCCTAACTTAGTGACCTGATTTAGTGCAATCGCTCTGAATCTGCAAGAGTGATATTAAACCAGTATGCTTCCTGTTAATGGAGTTGAGGAAAGAAACCATTCTTTCCCCCTCAGCTCAGTAAGAATCTTAAGCTGGAAATGGTCAAGTCTCAAAAACATCCTCCTATCTCCTTAAGAAAAGAAGTAGGCTGTGAAGGTGGTTTGGGTGCTGAGCTAGCTAGCACAGGGAGATGGAAACAGAAGGAAATTTTTCCAATAGCTCTTGATGTTCTTGGAAAATGAAAGCCTTGGGGAACTGTGGAGCTGAGGACTCCACTAGAGGAAATCATGCTTCTTTCCTCAAGAGGAAGCTTAGCCACCCTTTTTGGCATACCATGTTTGCCCTGAAATTTGCCAGATTAGCTTTCTTCATCAACCAGCATCCAGCTCTGGGGTCCCCAGCACACAAAAGACATCAACCTGTTTGGAATGAGTCCAGAGGATGGTTTGAGGGATGGATCATGTCTCCATGGCTGAGAGAAATGGGTTTGTTCAGCCTGGAAATGAGAAGGCTTCTGTGTGACCTTTTTGTGGCCTTCCATTACCTGAAGGGAGCCTACATGAAAGGTAGAGAGGGACTTTTTACAAGAGCATGTATTGACAGGACAGGGAGGAATGAATTCAAACTGAAAGAGAGTAAGTCTAGACTAGATATCAGGAAAAATGTTCTTCACTGTGAGAGTGGTGAGACACTGACACAGGTTGTCCAGAGAAGCTGTGGACGCCTTATCCCTGGAAGTGTTCAAGGCTAGGCTGGATGGAGCTCTGGGCAACCTGGTCTAGTGCAAGGTTTCCCTGTCCATGGTAAGGGGGTTGGAACTGGGTGATTTCTAGGTCCCTTCCAACCCAAACCATTCTATGATTTTATGATTCTATGAAATATTGAGTGGGCAGACCACAAGAATCAAGGCACTGGCAAATGTATCTGGGATTTTAAGGGGGCTAGACAAGTACCTGGAGGTGTAAAACCTCACCAAGGACATCACCTGTACAAAATCTCAGTTCTGTGCATGGCCAAACATGTCAGAGTCACAGCAAGACTCACATAGGGGCACAGAGGCCACATGCAATGTCAAACAGGAGCAGAGGGAAGGTGCATGAATGCCCAGATATGTCACATAAAGTAAACATGCCTGCTAGCAGCAAGGAGTGAGGAAGAGGGGTGGCCATCTCACAGCACCGAGTGCAAAGGGATCTACTAGATTAATTTAGATTATAGATTGAGGGCTTGACAGCTAAAGCTGAGGAAATTGAATCCCATCTGTGAATGCTCACATGGATAAGAGTACAGACAAATGGATTATTTAACATTCTTAATAATGATATAATGATATCCAATGGTTGAAAGTGGCAGCTGGGCAAATTCAGACTAGAAGTAAGGAATGTTTTACAACAACATAGATAATTAACAATTGGAAACATTTATCCAGGCTTGTGGTTGATTCTTCCATCACTGGCAATTTCCAAATCAAGACTGGATTGTTTTTCAAACAGAGATGTTCTTTGTTTCAAGCAAGAATGAATATAGGAAGTTCTGCTTGTGCCTGATACAGTTTAGGCTAGAAGTTACTGAAAAGGTATATAGAACAGGCCTGGAGATTCAAGTAGAAGTATCTATCTGTGATGCAGAGAGATTCTTTTCCTGCATACATGATTGGCATTGCATCTTTGCAATGCTAGGAGTCAGCTTTGTTGTATATCTCAGCAAATAAATCCAGACAAAATTCATTTATGGCAGTTGCCTTCATGACTTGTGTCAGAAAATTGCTGAAATATTATGTTAGCTTGAGCTTCAATTTCTAATGGCGGCTTAAATTTACCCAAACACCAGGTTAGGTTCCCCTTAAGTGTATAATGACAGTCCCTTTATGAACATGTCTCACAATCATTTTCTCGCATAACAGAGGAGGATAATGGTGTCTGATGTCCCAGAGTCAGTGTCTTCTTTGCATTCCAATATTACAGGAGGAATCTAGGCCGATCTGCAAATGGCACTGTATTCAGAACATTTTCGTTTCTTATGTTAGTACTTTTTCATACCTCATTAAGGTTATCAAAGAATTATCAAGAACAAAATCAACATAATAGCTCCCGCCATGCAGTTGCTGGTTTTTAACCCCATCACTCTCAGGTATGTACTGATAGGTATTCCAAAGAAATAAGCATCACAGTGAGACTTGTTTTAGCTGGTGTTTGTAAGGAGGGAGGAGAATCAAAAACCTTTGGAGCATAACAGCAAAACAAACCATAGACAAAGGCTTTAATCCTCCTTCTAGTTACTTATTGAAAGGTAGTTCCTCACAGATGGCAGCTAATCATGTGGTTAAATCAGTAACTGCTGGTACTGATAGGCATTAGTTCATTGTGAGACATTCGCTGTTAGCAAACATTCCACTCACTGCGTGATCTGCATCTCAACTCAAGATTCAAATTGACACCAGAGTTTACAACACAAAATAAAGTTTATTAGTAGAGTTATTATAGCTGTGATAGTCCAAAACCACAGACAAACAATATTTATAGAAAGTGATCGTGTATTTTCTTTAGACCATTTCCAATTGGAAAGACTTTTTTTGGCTCAAAAACCTTTCTTTTGGTCTGAATTAGAATGAGATTTAGTTACTTTTATGGTACTTAACTTGTGTACTCTAACAGCTGAATTTGGGTCATACTTCATTGAACACATATCTACATAAAAGAAAAACAAGTCTTGTCTTTATGCATTTTTTCCTACTGCCACAGCTGTGGTAGTAACAGCCAACAAACCTTCATACTGTAGAATAGGGACCAAATTTGTTGCTGCTTCTATGGCAAAATGTTCCTTAAAAGATGGTCAAAGTTCAGAGCCTATTTAACTGGAAGTTACCGACTACCCTACACTTTACTGATTAGAGAGCTGCTATACCAAAAAGAGTCTGAAAAATCCCCAGATTTTAAACTAATCTAAACAACTATATCAATAAGTGGAGTTATTTATTGAAGCCAAGTTACACCAGAGAGCTTAAAAAATAACAGTTGTCCCAGAAAGAGAGGTTTTGCCATGCTTGAATGGACAGTCTATAAGCAGCAGGACATCCAAGAGTGGTTTTGTGCTATGCTTCACTCTGTCTCCAGAATCTTTGGACTTCTTCTTGATGTTTATTGTTTGTATGGCTCCACATAACAGTACAGTCATCTAAGCATTTCCAGTATCACAGCTAAGATCTAGCTCCTGAAAACAACCAAACGTGTGTGCTGCTTTATGCTGCAAGACTCATTGACCTGGATCTGCAGAACGAGAGGACACATCCAGTCTGTCTTGCCAGAAACTGTGCTGTACCCTGTCAGCACACGCAGGCTGTCGACAGTAGTTGTTTGTAGCAAATTTAACCAACTTCCCCCTTTCCTCATTTTTTTTTTTTTTTTTTGATTGCAATATCGCTTGCAACACATTTAACTGTATCAATTAAAGTCTAGGGGAATTATTCCAGAAACACTATTACTCTTCTCCTGCTGTGAGCAATTCCTGAGAACAAAGCAATTGGAAAGACTAAAACCTCAGGCACAGAGAGATTAGTCAGGGATTGGTGCCACAGTCAGGACAAGTGTTTAGTCATCCTGACACATCCTCATGCTGAGCCCTTGACCAGTAAGTTCCAGCCTTGCTTGTTTTCTTCACTGAGGACAGAAATATATGAGAAACTAAAGCTGTGGTAGACATCTGAGTCAAGCACTTACCACATGGCTGTCACACCCACTGCTGTTTGCTCTACTCAAACTTAATAACTCTTCAGTGCATTACGTGGATTTCGGAAATGCTGTAACTTCAGTGGAGTTGGCAAAGCAGCATATGGCTGTAAAGCAGAGGCCTGTACTCTTTCCAGCAGCATGGTGGTCTCTTCATCTGTCCCTTCTCATTGTAGGTTTGTGGGTCTCTGCCCACAGAAATTACCCTGACAGAATATGTGTTCATTCCTGGCCAGGTCTATATAATAATTTTCTTTCCCACCAGAAAGATTGACTAGCAAGGGATTTACTTTCTGTTTGAACTAATTGTTTTGGTTTCCCTCTTTCTGCTGAGTTTGGGAAAATTGGCCAGGATTTTACAGGGCTATAACACTATTTACCAAATTACCAACCTTTTTTTAACTGAAAACTTTGAAATGGGAATGCCACGCTTTTGGAAGATCAGTCTGACTTGTCTTTGTTTGGATTTTCAGCAATGTGCAATTTCATAGCACCTCTTTCCCAACACACCTGCACTTATGGATACTGTTGCAACCAGTGCAGGTATGGCTTTCAGGGAAGACTGCAAGGTCCTGAATCTGCCCCTGGTGCACGACCATTATTCTCTAAAGGTGAGAAATTCAGAAGCCTGTTTTGGCTTAATTTCTTTTAAGAAAAGGCAGGAAGAAGTCACTCTGGGTGTCTCTAATAGCAATATCTCAGGGGAAAAAGAACCTGTATTTTGGTTCCTAGACTTGCTGTATGTGTGTGTGCAGATATGTAAGTATGTAACAACCTGTCTATCTAGAATTATAATGTATTGTATGTATCCCATAATATCATATCACCACAGATTTTTTTTTTTTGTTAGGCTAACACTGAGCAGAGGACAAATACTCTGCAGAAACTACACCCTAAAAAAGTAAAAAAAAAAAAAAAAAAGGAACAGGGTTACTGCTATTGGAATAAAGACGAGAAAGGTTGCTCACTTGTTCACTTGTTCCCAAGATGTTTACAAGAGCTATCTGTCCTAAAGTCCTCAATAATTTCAATGCTTAAGCTCAAAAAAGGAATGAGTTCCTGGACACAGAGGGAGTCAGCTCCCTGTTTGTTATACTGCCAGTGGAGACAGGTAGTAGGGCATGTGAGCAATGGGCAACATCACTTGCCAAAACAAGAAAAAAATAAATGAACACTGATTTCTGTGTCTTTACCAAAAACCTGACTTCATGCCTTGGAGGCTATATTTCTGTGGCTGCTGAGTCTGCAAGTTTGGCAGAGAAAGGAAAACAAAAAGCAAGTGGAGTGATCCAACTCTGGCATGCTGTCAGGGAAGTGTCATGTGCACAGGCTGGGAGATCTTTCATACAGACATCAGTGTATGAGCAATTTTCAGCTGGGCTTCTCCAGCCTGACAGAGTGGTTACAGCACAAGAGGAGCTGATGAGAAGGCAGAACACAGAGCTCTGAACTGCCAGCCACTGGTAGCCTTGTTAGCAATGTCTCATGAAGGCCACAAAGATGATGAAGGGACTGGAACATCTCTCACACATGGAAAGGCTGACAGAGCTAGTACTGCTCAGAAGGAGAGAAGTCTAAGGTGGGTCTTATCCATGTGCATAAATACCTGACAGTGGAGTAAAGAAGACAGGACCAGGGTCTTCTCAGTGGTGCCCAGTGACAGGACAAAAGGCAATGGACACAAATCAAAATAAAGTAGACTCTTACGGATAATAAACTTTCTCACTATGAAGGTGGTTGAAAACTGACACAGGTTGTACAGAGAGGTTGCGGTCTTTCCAGCTTTGGAGATATGCATAATCTGACTTGATACACCACTGAGAAACTTGCAGTTAACCCTGCTCTGAGCAGGGTGCCCTGTCAACATCACCGGTTATCTTGTGTTCCCATTAAATGGCTTTGCTCTCCATAAAGAGTGCCGCTTTCCATGGGACCCAATGGAGCACAGCCAAGCCAGGGGTACCTGCCAGGGAGTCTGCCTGCTCCTCCACCTCCCACAGGTTAGAAGCTTAGCCTCGTCTCCAGACTGTCTGTGCAATGTAGCAGCCACAACATGCTTCTGTCTATGTTATCTCGCCCATAAGCTATGCAAACAGGGAAACGAACCAGCCACCCAGCCAGCACAGATGGAGGTTTTCCCCATAGCATTGTTGGCTAAGAGGAATGGAGAGGAAAATGGGTCCTCCCATCCCTCTTGCTGTGTTTTTGAACACAAGAGCTGCCAAAGAAGGCATTAGGAAGCGCGGTAGCAGCTCCAGAGGTTCTCTTACAGCATTGCCACTGTAGCTTTATATCAGCTCCTCTGAAATACAAACAATTAAAAAAGGGCAGAAATAAGAAGGGTCAGTGCCCTCAGTCAGCTAATTAATGTCCTGAATGCAGTGGAAACTCTTGCAAAAAGCAGCGGGTACACGGAAGGAAGGAAGCACCCTTCCAGAGATATTCCAAATGTCCTTACAGGTATACAAATTTGTGTGCTTTAGACTGGTAAGAAGCAACTCCTCAGAAACAACTGCTCATCAATGGGGGTGTGCTGCAAAAAGCATCTTGCTTACGTTTCCCAAAATGTTGCTTTGATGCAATTTGCTGGCTTTCCTGCTTTGCAGTTTTCCATTCTGCATCTTGTTTATATAGAGGGGATTAATGAGAGCTGCCTGTAGTCAGCTGAACTGCCTTTCTGGCAGGGGCTCCTGAGGAAACTGTGGAGATCAGTAAACAGAGCTGAAAGTGCGGGTGGCCTTGAGTTGCCTTTTTTTCATCTGCATGTGTAAAGGAAGTAAGAAGTGCAGCAGTCAGCCCTGTCAGACAGGGGAGATATTTCACAGGAAATAGCAGACGGCTTCAGACTCATATTTCTTTTACAGAAAACTCTGCCCAGGTACCCTGGAAAAGAGATGCTTCAGGCTAATTTGTGTTTCTTTAGGGTACACTGAGGTACAGTTCATGTAGAAAAGCATAAAGCATAGGCTGAAGAAGCCTAGGCCTTATTTGTTTGCATAATAATATATGCTCTTGTTTTCAAGGACAGTGGATGATAGAGAGTTCAAGTTCTCTGAAAGAACAGGTGTGGGGCTTCTTTTTGGAGACAAGCAGTTGCCAGAGCAGAGGGGTTCATTTGAAAGGATGTAAAGCAGCAGAGTCCCTGAAGGACTGCAATGTTAGGGTGACATCTTTCACTACTACGGAAGGTGCCTTCTCAGTATAATTTTCATGTTCCTTACCCCTGAGTATACCTCTTGCAACCACAGACTTTCCTGCAGCTACGGACCAAGCTCAGGTACGTCTTGCACTGTGTCCCACCAGAAGAACTTCCACAAAGGGACAACATGGCAGCAAAACCATTGCTGGTGGCTTCTGGGAAGAGTTGCCGGCAAAATAGATGGGAAGGGAGTGTTATCACAGCTTGTCTGCTCTGTATGGCTGAAGGCTTCCTGGGATGTTTGCAGTGTCTGTAGGCTGAGGAAGAGAAGCTCTGTGTTTTCAAGGAGTGTGAACCTACTGTCTCAGGAGCTGAGCTGTGTGAGGCTGAAATGTGACTCCAGAGAAAACCATGTTGCTAAAAAGGTATTCCTATTTTCAGTAATGTGCATCAGATCAAGCCCCACGTGCATGGTGAGCAAGAGGAACTCAGCATGTGAATCATCATCAGTGACCGTGGCGAGGGGTCAGCTCCAAGTGGCTGAGGTCTATCCTTGTTGAGGTATCACATATTTTGGGACAGCTGGGAGCAGGTGCATGTTACTAGGAACATTGGCATGGCCATTTCCCCACCCATGAACTTAATGCCTGCCTGGTGACCTGTCATTACATCCTCACAGTGACCGATGTGGTGACGCTCCCCAGGAAAACCTCATCATGGTGGTCCACCCCTGCTGGCCCTCCAGCCCTGCCACTCACACTGGGCTGCTCTTGCCACCTCAGAAGTCATTGCACAGCCTACATGATGACAACAGTCAGGGCATCCCAACTACCGCAGCTTGGCTAACACGCAGCAGACCCAGTGGCTGACAGCCTCCCCTGGAAAGGGGCAGCTAGGAAAGGCAGCATGTGAAATATACCACCCTCTCTCTCCACTGCCTGTCTTCCTTGGGGCTATGCAGATTGATCCTGTTTTGACAACCTTGCTTTTACACTCAGTAAGTTGCAGAAATGCAGCAGCCAGGAGAAAAGCAGCTCTCCACAATTTTCTGCCAATGGCTAATGTCAGATGACTTTCAGCCATTCAGTCTCCTGCTCTGTGTTTTACTGGATATTTACTCATGTGGTATTCCTTTCTCCCAGGCTTATTCCATGGATGTGACTGTCTCATGGTGTGGTTTGCAGGTGCAGGCACCAGAGCACAATCCAGTCCTACATGAACTGCTGCTCCAGCACTATTACCCTTGCCAGACTGGCCCACAACCACCTGCCCGCCTCTTCTTAGCAGTGTTTTTGTTTTGATTGATTTAACAATCACCATGTATAATTTCTGTATTTCATCAATAGTCATACTGATTTTTTAAAAAAATGGTTTTGATTCACTGGTTTTATGGAATGACTCGATTTTCTCCTTTTTGGTTTAGTCCTTTCACTCATTTCTGTATCTTACCTTAGTGGCTTTAAGGGGTGATATCTCAATAGACCATTTCCCTATGTATTTAACTTTATCACCCCAAAAAAGATTTTTCACCCTAGTAAACCTACCCCTCCTTTCTTCTTCATTCTCCTTCTCTTCTTCTGCAATTCTGATTGAAGAAAACCCATGTTAAAGTGAGAGGATTCAATAGGGCTTTGTAAGAATCAATCTTGAATTATGTCTGTTCAGTACTTTCATTACCAAAATATATGAGCGACTAAAAAGGACACATATTGAATTTGGAGATCAAAGTGATGGGAAATACTTTGAAGGAAAGAGTTAACATTCAAAATTACCCTAACAAATTGAAGAAATGGTCCGGAAAAAAAAAAATCCAAATGGTATTCAGTAGGTACAAAAGGTACTGTCCTCAGGCTAAAATAATCAACTATATGATTATGCAGTGGTAGAAAATCAGATGGTAGCAGTTTCAGAGAGGAATGTATGAATGTAATGGTAGATCACAATCTGACTATGGGTCAGGAACTTTATGTTGTTACAAAACCAGATGGTATGATACTGAAATCTGAGACAAGTATAGAGCTCGCATGAGAAGATCCTTCTGAAGCTCATTGTTAAGATGTCAGCTGGAGTACTTTAACATTATATTTTAAGAAATGTTAGGGAAAAATACAGAGAAATAGACTTAATAATCTTCAAACACTGCTGAAAAGAAGAAACGATTAATCTCTCCTCCTCATCCATCTGGGAAAGAGTAGGGAGGTTAAACACTATCTCTGAGATAAACATGTTAATGAAGAGGAGGGTGAAAGACTGCAAGATCTGGCAAAGTCCAGGAGCATCTACTACTGGAGATGTTTAAGAACTGGTCAGGCATGCATTTATGAGAAATGATCCTGATAGGCAGAGTCTTGCTGTGGGCAGAGGAATAACCTTGATCTCTTAAGGTTCCTTCCAGCTCTCAGGTCCGCTTCCTGCCGAGACATGAACCTGCATCCTCTGTTATTACCTCTATCTTTTGTGCCTCCCACAGTCTGACCTGAGCCCACACTCGCTCATCCTTCTGCAGAAACATGTTTGCCAGCTTCTAGCAGATCACTGGAAGCCACTTCATTTTTCTGCCCCTTATCTTTCTCTTGTCATTTTCCACCTTGTTTTTTTCCTTTTCTTTTCCACTGCACTTTACTTCTTCCCGTCACCACAATCCTGTCCCAGACCTGACACCCAGCCTTGCCCCTCCCTGCAAACAAATCAGCCAGGGTATGGCAAACCTCACCTTTCATGGTAAAACTTGTACCAACGACATGGATCAGAAATCTCCACTCCCGGATCTCTGAATCATTGCTACAGACTTTTTGCCTATTCACCCTTGCTTTGGTTACATTGGGTTAAGACCTGGTAGTTCTTTTTTCCAGCTCCTGGGGTTATTTCTTTGCTTGTTTCTGGAGAGGGCTTTGCAGCCCTTGAACTTGCTGACCAGGCCAGATGGGCTGAATGTTTTAACCCAATCTCTGCTCTATTTGTCTCATCTTTTAGGATTTTCTCTATGCCTTTATATTTTTTTTAAACACATCCCACCCACACGTGCTTGCAACCCAGCCCAAACCCAAAAGACTTAGATTCTAAGAAGTGTTTTTGAGCAGACAATGCTGAAGTACTGGGTTTATAATTAAGCCAAATGAGCAAACATGCCCATAAAAGGAGAGCACAGTGGGCCAAGACTGTGTGTAGACTTGCAAATCTGCCCTGGGATTTTGATTCCAGTAACAAACCCATCTGAGATTTGTTCTCACAGTTTACACTGTCCTCCGAAAACAAGCCTACGGAGAGCATGATGCAGCAGTTACCATAGCAGCCAGCACCAGAAGAATCCATTAAGTGATCACAGTCCCAACTCAAAGTGAATTACCAGACTGCAGGTGAACTTTTGCACCTCACAAAGTGTCTCCTGGGGAAAATATGTTGTCGTGCAGGGTGGAACAAGAGAATGCCGATCGTCTGCACTGACTCGCTGCTACATTGTTAACCTTAATTATGTCTGTGCTGATTTTTAAAAAGTACTGCACAGGCTTTTCCTTTTTCCTGTCAGGTGTTTTTTGTAATTCTATTTTCCCCTGAAGGACAAGACAGGCTAGCCCAGTCAATAACTACTAATGAAATGTGCTTCAGGCCTCCCTGCATTCTGCCACAATTAGATTGTCAGCTGTCCCAAGAGAGATGCTATTATCTGTGTGGGTGTGAAAAATGATCTATTGCTGTTAATAATTTCTATTACAGTAGCAGATAGCGTTCCAAACATGTCAACACCTCATTATGATGGCTTTTTTCACACATGAGAAGTTGGAAGTCCTCTTGGATGCTCAGACATAAGAAATACATAAATGAAGCTGGGAGATGGAAAGAGAATGGAGACTTATGGATTCCTAAGAGCACAGGAAAACACATTACCCCCGCATAAACACAGCTCCCTAGGTAGCCAGAAGCATGTACTATCAGTACATACTCAGGAGGAGCTGGTCCTGCACACAAACTCCAGATCCAGACCTTGCATAATCTCTCCTCTTTGTCTCTGTACTCTACAACTCTGTTCTATTTTAACAGCAAGTGCTGACAGGTGTGCAAACCCCTTTCTCAAAAGTGAGCTGTGGATGCTGACATCTTGACCCACAAAAGATGACTTTGGCACTGCAGTGGAGAAAACCCAAGTTAAATTAGCAGAGTGGTTATTTAACCCACTGTTGATGCTCTTCCAGAAAGTCACTTGAAACCTTTCAAAACCTCCACACTGTGACCACCATAATAGGGACATGCAGAGATACTAAAAACTTCCTGTGAAGGAAGGCAATGAGAAAACTATAGTGTCTGGGAAAACCAAAACAAACAAATGAACTAACAGATCCCAGCCTTTCAGAGAACTTGAGTAGAGCTTGACCTCCATGAGGTATCATTTGCTTCCTGTTTGCTGCCAAAGTACAATGAAGTTTATTTTCTGGCCCCACCTTTCAGTGTCTGGGTCTAAAAATATAACAATGAACTTGTAACACAAAGGCTCTGTCTCCTGGAGAGGCAGAATTTAGATCTAGTTGCAAAGCACAAATTTTCTTCTCTTTAAGGCAGAACTAATTTTGAGTAGGTGGATGGGGGTTTTATTGCTGTTTTTCTTCCTTTTTTTTTTTTTTAATCTTTCTATTTTAGAGTTACCAGACTTGGGAGAATTTCATTAGGATTAGGCCAGACTTATTGTTTGTTTTAAGTTATTAAGTCTATCATGACTATAACCATTTTAAGGCACATATCACTATGGTTACCGCCGTGCCATTCTCCAAGTCTGAGCTGATAACTGGCTGAGAGGGGACACCAGGCTACCTGAGTGGGAACACAAGTGAATGTCTAATCTATATATCCTTTTAGTTCCTTGAAAGTGTTGAGTCTCAGCTCCAAGGATAAAAAAAGTAAGTGAATGCTTACATTTAGTCCATGCTCAGATGTCACCAAGCCAACTACTTGATGGTCTTCAGGCAGCTCTTGCTTTCATATAAGAAAAGACACTGGATGATAGTGTGGGAAATGCAGTGGGGTAGGGGCAAATTACTTTTTGGTAGACAATTTCAGTGCCTTACTTTTAAATTTACTTTTAAACCTAATGCTGCTTCATACTGAGCTTTCATTCCTTCTGGGAAAACCATTGCTCTTGTCTAGTGGGAGTAGACCAGATGCATTCTCAGTTTCTCAGCAACAGACTAAAACTGATGTTTGTATGATTCTAGCTCACTTGTTTCATCTTCTCTTCCAGAGTTCACTGCTTTGTTCTCTCCTTGCTTTTTCTTGAAATATTTCTACTTCCCCCTTTCCCTGTTTAAGTTACTTTTTTTGCTGTTATTCCTAGTGTAGTTAACTTCTTAGTGGTTATAAGCATAGTTGGATATGGTTTTGCTGATTCAGTGGAGCCCCTCAGAAAATGGTTATTGCTGTATTACAGTTTCCAAGAACCAGAATTTCTTTACAGCCTCATCTCACTTCACGGTTTTCCTGCAAGGTACCTGATCATTGGCCCTTTTTTTTCATGCACAGGAGTAGCTCTCCACCAGCCAGTCCTCCTAGCAAGAGATCTTGGGTGATCCCCCAACCATTGTACAAGGTACTGTGAGAGACAGAGCTTTTCCAGCTGTCAGTCACAAGGACTTTATATGACAAAGGGATCACTGGAAAGCTGCTGCCAAAGGGTCACACCACAGAACCTAAGGGCCCTCATCTGTGAAAGGACAGAGTCATTTACCCACTCCGTCACTTTCAGTCCAGTAGATCCATAAAACTCCCAGCCGCCTGACTCTCAGTCTTGTCTGCAGCTCTTCTCAGCTCTGGAAAATTCCTGAGTACAGCAATTAAGAGCCTGGACTAGATCAGCAGAGAGATTGCATGATGTGGTTGAATTGAAAAATGTTTTCATGGCCCAGTTGAAAAGTAAAGAAGATGCGTGGTGTGACTGGTTAGTAAAGAGGAGCAAATAACAGCCCCAGAGCAGCAGTAGGGATTTTGTATGGTGCTTATTTGCACTATGGCTGATGTTAGCCATTGCTTACCCCAGCAGGTACAAAGTGTTCCCATCAGGTTGGTACACCTTACTGAGATGAAAGTTTAAGACCTGACAAAAATTCTGCCAAATCCAGCATTTTTCTGAGAGACAGAAAAGGAATATCAGAGGAAACTATTTAAATCAACTCTATCTGTCAAAACTAGCTGGTTCTTGGAGCCAGTTTCTCAGAATAGTCTGGAGCCCTTTCTAGCCAGCATGGGTACTCCAGTACTCCTGAGAGGGTGATGGTCTGACTTGCTTCAATATGTCCCAGAGCCAGTGCGAAGAGCAGAATATAAGTGACAACTCATTTACATCCAGCATGTCACAAGATCTTTTTCAAGCACCGATTAAATAAAGATACTATCTGTCCTGGAAGGCTCATAAAGATGCAAAAACTCCTGAATAGATCTAGATACCATATGAGTTAGAAACACCCAAAACTCTTTAAAGCAAAAATACTCACAACCATCTGTAAAAGGCAGTATGTGATGGGAGTACAAGAGCAACTGGATTTGCTTGTAAATAAAATACCAATCCAAATTTCAATTCTCTCTGTAGGGGTTGTATATTTGTGTAAGGGCGTTTTGCAGCATGTTTGGACAGCTGCTGTTACTAAAGTTTTTGCCAAGTAAATTTTAAAAAGCCACCTTCTAACTGCCATTTTCACAAATACATAAGAAGGTTCACAAGCACTTCAACATCAAACTGAAATCTTATTGGAGTTATTTGCAAAATATTGTAAACTTTTGAGCAGTGTGTTAATTTTTACCCTCTACATGTGCCTCAAAGTAATATAGACAGTAAGTATATCAGTAATTTACAGTTTATGGTAGCATGTACATGTATCCAAGAACGTTTTCTATCTTTGAGATGATATTCAATAATATTTCGCTAATTAAGGTGGGATTTTTTCTTAGAATCTAGTATAAAATTATAAAATCTCAGAACTGCAAATATAGATGAAGAACATTTGCTGCCAAATTTGGCACAGGGTGAGCTTAACTCTCTATGTGGATCAGCACCAGCTGATTTGGGACATATTCATGGCTTAGATCTCTTCAAGACCTGTCCTGCTTGTGCAACATGAAATGTAGACTTAATTCCATTGGAATCCCAGGGGCCTTTGCACTGGGTGTGGAGGCAGATGGTGCAGGAAGACATGCCTCCAGGGCTTTTTTCCATTGTGTCACTCAAGTGATTCCCCAAGGGAACAACATTTATTCTTACATTTTCCAAATGCAAATAATATTGCCCTTTCTCTTTTCCTTTAGAGTCTCCGTCACCAGTTACAGTCCCAGAATATAGGCCAGGGACCAGGAGTGGGAGGAGGTGAGACTGAAGCTAGGGACATTTGAAAGCATGTTGCTTTAACTCTTCGCATGCTGAAAAAGAAAAGGGATACCATCCTGGTTTTGTCTCTAGATTGCAATGGATGAGGCTGCCCATCTTCACGTTGGAAGGATTTTTCTCCTGACTCCAACCTGAATATTTATTTGCAATAAATATTTTTTTTTCCAGGCCTGACTATAGTCCAACAATTCTGTACCACAGGAAAGTAATGCAGAAGCTCAGAAGAAGCCCATCCTCGATACAGTTTTATATTTTTTAACATACAATACGGTTGCTAAATTGTTGTGTTCAAGCTGCCTGAGCACAGGACCAGGTGCCATGCTGTCCATGTAGGGTTCCTCTCCAAGTTCTGACACTCAGCTCCTACATACACTTTGATCAAGTTATTTCCCCCAATTTCATCAGATGTGGAGTTGCATTTGTGGTGTGTGCTGACAACTATCCGTCCTTTGTGTAGGGGCTGAGATGTTTTGTTCAGCCTTCTATGTGAAAAACACCATGAAGAGGAGGATAAAGGCTGAAATGTTTCTGAAAACATATAATCAAGCTGATTTAGATATGAATCTGAAGAAAAATTTCTTTTGTTGGTAAATATTCTATTTAATCTACAAATAGCTCTTTAGATCTCCATATACTCTTCATAAGTTATACCCCTGATTTGGCCTGAGTGAGAAACAAAATGTAGTCTTCAGAATGGAAGAGAATAAAATGAAATGTTCCCTCAGTGGAACTGACATGACCTTGGACCCAGACGGTGATTTCTGCTTTATGACCCACCAAACTAGCTTACCATGTGATCCAAATTGCATTACACATTTCTGCAGTCCTGATGTGTACAGTAAGATGTTCTCCAATGGAAGTAGCTCATCCTTTGGAGATGTTTGTGTTGCTATCACCACGGCAACCAGAAAAGATGAAAGTCAGAATAGGAAGAGAAAACCAAAACCGTTAGCTGAAGTGTGGATGGGGAGTGAGATTGTAAAACCATGCACGGGCTTTTAAAGGAAATGACTGTTCCGTATCAAAGAACCCTGGCAGAATTACTTGTGCCATAGCCTAATAATAGCACTCTTGGCTTCTTGAAGTACAACAGCTCTTATAAACCCCACAAGAGTAGATGTCAGGAATGGAGGATTCTCTCTCTGACCGGGGTGATGTTGCTTTATCCTGCTTTTGACTTGGGGTTTATAAAACAGAGCTATGAGCAGCTGCAGCACTCTCTGCCTGAGCCGTGAAGACTTCAAATAAACCCTAAAATCTGGGCCCTGAATATGACACTAAATCCTACTCCAGTTGACTTGGTTGAGCTCATTGCCTAACTTTGTTTGAAAGAAATTCTTTGGTCAGTCAGGATTTTGGTGCCATTCTACATGGAGAGTACCTTTGCCTTGATGTCCAAATTGGAAAAATGAACCCACAGAATTCCACAAAGATTATTTTCAGGAGAAGGGATAAACCTATAATTTCCACAGAATAAAACAAAAGTCTAATTATTGAAAAATAGCTAGAAAAGCTACACATTTCCCACAGCTATATACCATTAAGGCATGGTTTGGCCTTTAGATTTGAACTATGAGTCTCTGTCTAAAATTAAGCTAAGTCTGGCTCTAGACAGTGCCTCCTCACTTGTTCCCGAGTTCCACCACAGATGAGTCTGTCAGAAATGGTAATTTGAAGAGAGTTCTCAAATTCCTTTGCAAATCCCAGAACAGACAAATATTACCTCTTTCACCATCATGATAGAGGGAAGAAGATCTATCTAAATCAGTCTAAAATATTGCTTCATCTCATAAAGGCAAGGCTGTGTAGAACAGGCGGCTTTACTATGACGCAGAAAATTCAGCAAGATTCTTCCAGGTCCTCCACTTTACTTATTTGTCACAGGCTAATAAAAAGAGGTTTTTTTCTCTTGGAGAATTTAGGGATTAGATAAACAAAGCTCAGTGCCACTGAGTCAGATGAGAACTTGCTTGCTAAACATTAACAAGCACCCAGCCTTTTCAAGTGTCTGCTTACCGATACCTCTGCCACAGGCTTCGGGGTTTGTTTTTGCAAGGTTTTTGCATGCTATGTTAAGCAATCCTGGCTGTGTGCAATTACTAGGATTAGACCCCTTTGGTTCTCTCCTTCTGGCACCTAAGGGAAGGTAAGGTATCTCATTCATGGGAATAAGAAATGGGTTTTTTAATTTTATTTTTGCTGGGTGCATCTACCACAATGGGCAGGAAGATTTATCCAGACTCCCATTAATCTTTGACACCGATTTATGTTACATGGGCCACCAACACCTACTGTGTAAATTGCTGGTGCCAGGGTCCTATGCTGTGCCCAGCACACAGGACATGCAAACCTTTTGTACCTCTGAGGTGGAGGTGTCCTGGTTTCAAATGCCTGGTGTTGGCCAAGGGCCCCGATACACTCAAAGCTCCCACAGCCTTTCTCTGGCCCTAACACTGAGGTCAGCCTCACCTACATGCACGCACAGACCCCATAACTGGTCGCAGACAAAAGGCTTCATTTGAAACCCAACCAGCAGCACTTTTTGGATTGCTCCCCAATGGGCTGTTTCTCTGTGTGTCCTCCTGCAGTATGGAAGCTTTGGTTTCCACACACAACCCATAAAAACAGAGATGGTAAAAGAGAAACAAATTATGTCAGAATAGCTGAAGGCTTAATGGGAGCACAATGAGGCAAAAGTCACTACATTTGCATTTATTTTCATTAGTTCTCAGATTTACAGGAGATCCAGAGAAATGTAATTTGATAGTAAACCCAGTTAGTTACAGTATCCAAGCAGAGTGAAAATCCCCTCAAATTGGATGAAACTTGATGCTGCCAGCGTACTCCTGAATCCCCTCCAGTGTATTTCCAAATCACATTCCTCCTTTACTCTGCTGAATGCTGCCCAAAGAATCAACAGCAAATCAAGTAACCTGCAAAATACTCCTTTTTCTATAATGCATCTATAAATTTCATGGAACTATGGATTTCTTCTTATGAAATTTAGAGTCATTTGGGGAAACATTTCCATATTGAAGGGGACTCCTGGCTTTCTTTGTACTTCTATTTTGCTCTTACTGAACTGCAAATGCTTTGATTTAAAGGGACATAGCCAAGGTAAAGCCTGCCTGCACGAAAGCAATTGGGTCCATTTCCACTTGGCAGGGAAAAACAGGCAGCTGTTGAGCTGAGCAATCTCATCTCTGCAGGCACTTGAGGATGGGCACGGAGAACACGGGCTTGTGAGTAAGGCTGGCTTTTCTGCCTCCAAGATTGCTGTGTCATGGGAAGGACAAGGCAAGAGCCTGGCCATCATTCCCAGCAGGCTGAGTCACGGAGAGAGCTCCTGACAACCTCTCTCCATCCCAAGGAGCACCAGCACTGATCTCTGCATTCCCATCCCTAGGTTTCTGTGAATGGGCCTTGTCGAAAACACATGGGTCTGAGTGAAATAAGGAGTGAACAACATAAGCTGGGTATCACCTTCATAGCACCAAAACTGATCAGAAACAGCTTTCTTTTTTCTTCCCTAAAAGAAAAAAGAGGGAAAAAAAGAAAAAACATAAGAAAAAAGATTGTTCTATATTATTACTGGATTCTCCAGGCAATTTCTGACAGCCTCTGCTCCAACAGTGTTTTGTAACACTCACAATCTCAGGTGCAAATGAGTCATTTTTTTCTGTTACTAGAACAGAGAGAAAATGGTAGAGCAGCAGTTTTCAGCTTACGGCTCATAAATTAATTCCACACAGTCTACAGAAGGTAGTGGACTCCAGTTTGGTATGCATAAATGCAATTCAAAATGTTAAGAGAGAAAAAAAATCAGAAATTACTGAAAACAACAGAGTTGGATATTGAAAAGGTAATACAAGGGAGAAAGTGGGACTGAGGCTTATGCTTAAAAGTCCTTGAAAGAAAATAAATTCAGGCAAATCCCTCAGTTACGCTTGGATATCAATCCAGGTTTTTTAAAGGAAGAAAAAGGCACAATTAGGTGCTTAAAATAAATATAGACATAAGCGATTACTAAAATAACAGGAAAGGAAATCAGATGTTTATAAATGCAAGAAGAATAGAATGAGGAAGAAATAGTGGTTAGGAAAATTGTATCTGATTTGGCTGACCAATTTAACCTTTTGCTGTGTCTGTATTTATGGTGGTTGGGACTGTCCCTCCACATGGACATATATCATCTCTGACAGCTTTCTGAGACCAAAGATAACATGTCAGGAGTTGTGTGAAGCACCCACGGATGCCCAGGGTTGCTGCTGCTGTGGCAGATCTATGGCAAAGGCTTCCTGAAGCTTGTCACTCTGTCTGGTCCCTGCTCCACAGGCAGAACCGCTGCATAGGAGAGCAGGACAGAGCCATGATGTGGGCTGGATGGGAGACCTGTGTTTCTGTCACTGCACAGAGACCAAACCAGCTGCACTCAGTGGTTCACAGATAAATGAGCACAGCCAGAAAATTGATGCAATCCAGGAGGAGTTGGTAGAGAAAACTGCTTGAATTCCCAACTTCACACTTTTCTACATCAAGCCCTGAGAAATAAGGTATCAACAGGAAAGGCAACGGAAAGAAAATGACTAAAGTAATACAGCAATCACTTCCACTGGTTAGAGACCAGTTCTTAGAAAAAATTCTCTTAGATATTTGGGTGAGTTTGCTGGTGTCACAATAGTGTCATGAGCAAGATAGTGGCCTCTGGCCTTTTATCCTCCTCTTATCACATATACCTACCTAATTCAAATTAAGACCCCAATGCCACTCTTTCTGGTTTCTTACCAATTTTCCTACACTCCTGGTACCTTTGATGTTTCCCATTTTTTTAGCATTGTCTACTGGGATTTTTGTAACTGTCTGCATGGGTGGTTTTATCTCATGAAAAAGGTGAGCTTCCTTCATGAACATCCTCGAAATGGTTTTATGTATCCTCAGTGACTAATGTCACACAGTCTCAGTACACACAAACCAGAAAACATCTTGAGATCCCTTCCAGTGCTCCATATCCCCATTTTTGTGAAATAACAGCATGCATTCACATACCTGAAAATATGTGCAAGTACTTATATGGTCTTTTTACTTTTCCAAAAAAGGCTTGACTATTTTTATTTCATGCACATTTCATATATTTTATTATTACTTTCTAAAAATCTAGTTTAAAAAGGAGAAACATGGTTTCTATGAAGCACATGTGGGATTGCCAGTACAACCTTGGTTTGACACAGTTTTGGATACCTGAAATAGTTTGCTAAATAGAAGAATTTTACTGTTATATGATACTTAAATATTCTCTTAAGAAACCCTTTAATCAAGGAAAGGCATTGTTTCAGATTGGAATTGGTTTATGGGCTAAATGATCATATATGTTAACTAGGGTTTAAAGTGTCAAAGATCTGAAACACACAGAGCATCATTTATAACTGGTAAAGCTGGCTTATAGCTTTTCTCTGGGTCATAAATTATCCTTCTACCTACCTACCATCTGCACATCTATTGCTTGCACTCCAGTTAAATATTATTTGAAAGGATTTTGCAGCATAAATAAAATTAGCAATGGGTGAAATGGAATGAATTTAAATGGGCTTCTCAGTTTCAAATCTTAACAGGAGTTCAAAAGGATTTTAGAAAAATGACTTGATATAACCTTATTTCTCAGTCTTCTATAGAATGTTGTGTTTTTTCATGGGTCATCCTTAAATGAAGGGAATCAATTTAGTGCCTCTCCACTTCTGACTGAATATCTATAGTATCATCAAGAGAGATGATTGAAAAAGCTCTCCGTGCCAAATGCATTAACATAATGCAGATTTGGGCACCTGGACAATGGCAGAGGTGCCATCACCAGATTTCTGCAAGTCACCACTGAAGTTCTTGGGAGCCTGGAGGTATGAGCAGGTCAGGATCAAACTGTAAACACAACAGCAGTTTTCTTTATCTCACAGGAAGTCTGCTTCTAGGCTGTATGAAAGCAAGCCCTGTTTGGGGCTGTTTGTTTGTGTTCCTTTCCTTTCCGCAGCATAAGTGGTTTCGGTGCACGTGTTCCTGCCTGCTTTGGGTGCAGGGGCATTGTGAGTGTTTGCAAGTGAACTTCTCTAGCATGCATGCTGCAGCATCCAGTACAGCTACCAGATTTTTGTATTGCAATAAAATCCATGTGTAGCTGACTTCAGAGGAGTTCTGTGTGTCTTTCCATCTGGCGGCTCTCCCAGGTCTGCAACGGAGGCAGCTCTTACCATGTATAAAGATCTGACAAGATCAAGGGACCAGGCAACATTTCTCTCAAGCCTGCCACTATTGTCTTTACAAAAAGATTTGAGGCATTGTACCTCTGCCTGCACTTTCTGTGTGAATGATATGCTGGGCATTTTTGGTTAATGCTGGAGCACAATTGCAGACCATTGGTGAGCTGGTCCCACGTTCAGTGTCTCAGGGCTTCGTTGTCTCAGATAACCACTCAGGTTGGGAGGAACCTCAAGAGATTGTCAAAGCAGGGTCAGCAGTGAATTCAAACCAGAAATTAAACAACTTGATTTTTCTGACAATTATCATGAGAGCAGACCCCTCTGGGGCTTCCTGCCATGGAGAGGAATGGCTGTGTAAATGCCTGTGAGAAAGAGATGGTGGGAAGGAGATATGGTCCATTTTAGGAAGAGAGATAAGAAAAATTTCAGGCAATTGAGCCCAAAAGGCTGCAGGGAAGGAAGGAAGGGAACACAGAAATTAATCTTGGGCAATGGAGAGAAGAGTCATGGTTTCAGAAAACATACTTTCTATTTATTTTTCAGAGCTTTAAGACTGGGAACAAAATGTGATAAATGGCCTAACTCTTCTGACGTTTAATTTCACACCGTCATTTGCACTTAGACCAGTTGAGTGAAAAAAGCTGTACTGCTGCTTGGGTAGTCTTGTACCTCTGCCCAGGATAGGTACAAATGGAAAGCACACCAGGTACAAGAAAGAGGAGGAACCAGTGCACACTTAGTCAAGTCTCCATAACACAAAATGGTCTTGAGGAAAATCACACACACACACACACACGCGCGCGCACAAACACACACACACACACTCAGAGACTAATCCTGGCTGAGGATCAAATACACAAAAAAAAACCCAAACAAGAAAGAGATTGTGTGTTTCCATCGGCTCCTTCAGCAAGCAGAAATTGCTAACAGCTTTGTCTGACCTCCACAGTGTCTAGATTTTATTCTATTCAGGCCTGATGTTTCAAGGTGCCAGCTGAGTTAATGTTCTCAGGATAATAACAAATTCAAAAAATCTATTATTTTGAAAGGTTGGAAGCACTTGCAAAAGTACAACTCGCCACTTGCATCTGCCCACATCCAGCTTAGGGACATCATTAAAATAATTGCATCCCCTTTAAGACAACTTTTTATGCAAGTGTATGAGCATATAATATCTTCAAAGATTAAGAACATATTATTACCTGCTCTCTTTGAGTGATGCAGTTTGAGTCATTAGATCTGCCTGCCTTAGGTTTGGCCTCCAATGTTGATCTCACATAATGATTTACAATTGTTAGTGGCCCAATTTTATGTCCCCATACCTTTTTGAGTTAGACAGTGAAAATGAGGAACTGACACTGCAGGTTCACTTAATCACCTCACAGACCCCCATTTAGTCCCATTTCAGTGAGAGTTATATGTGTCTACTAATCTGGGCCAAGGACCCTCAAGGTCAGGTCTTCAAAGCTCACTGGCACAGACAGAACTTGCTGGGATGCTCAAATATTTCTGCACTGGGAAGAAACTTCAAAGGGAGTTTAAAGTAAGATTTGGGTATCTTTGAGAATCCCCTCTGTTCCTTGCATCCCTATAGAATCTGCTGTAGGGTAGACTAGAAGCAACAAAAAGCTTGAACGATACATACTCCCATAATTTCTGTAAAAATAAGACCCTTTTTCTTCCTGTTGTTCCTGTGGTTTGTTGTAGTAACTCTCCCCTTTGGTTAAATGGGTGATCAGCAGTACATACAAGTGAAGATGCATGAAAATGCAGTGACTTTTGTTCCAGTGCAATAAAAGTACACAGTTTCTATTTTAATTTTTACCCCAAAAGTAAGTTGCTGGTGATTTTTGGCCATCTTTGTAAGCAGCAGACAGAGTGCCACCAACAAACCTGTTCTGCACAATTAAGTTTTTTTTATTTTATAGCTATTAAGAGTTTTCTGAACTGCCAGAAAAATAACTCCTGGGAGAATAGAGTAAGAACAGGGAAACATTCATACCCCATTTGAGAAGTCTCTAGCTGTGAGTTACTTTTGGGTGGATGGATGGATAGATAAATCAATAGGAACATAAACAACAACAGAGAAGATACACAGTTCACTGGAGTTTACAGTTCCCTAGAAAAGTAAGTCTTGCATAACAGCTCTGGGTTTGCACAGAGCAGCACATTGCACTGTTATTTCCTATGCGTTGTGGCAGGTATATCAGTCTTGAGCACAGCAGAGCTTTACAGCACATGAGCCACAAAATCAGAGTTTGCTCTCCTATCCAGCTTTTTCATCTGGTGGGGCAGCTGCTCAGCTGATTGCTGGCAACCATTCCCTGTTTGTCACAGCTAAACTGTTAACAATGACAAAGGGTTTCCAGATGAATTTGGGAGCATTTTCTGTTTTGAAAGGTGCAGAATTTCCGTGTAATGATTCCTCTGAGGCACAAGGGTTTAGAAATAAAATATCAGTTCTGAAGCCTCAGTAAACCTGTATCCTGTTCCTGGTTACCTGTGCTAAAGGGATTAGCATTATCCCCACTGCACAGAGATATTTTGTAATTTAGTTTTCTCTTTGGCAATTACACTGCAAATGGACAGTCTTACAAGGGATGGCATGTTGGTTTGCAAGACCCCAAAGATTGCTCCTGTGTACCTATGTGCTTCCTTCTATTGAGTATCCATCTGTAATTTGCAATGTTTATTCCATTTCAAACGTTTGCTAAACACATAAAAATTTCCCACACAGATTTATGTAAGATAGACCATGTATGAAGGATCAAACAACTCTACAAGACCACTCAGAACGATTTTACTCAATTGAAAAGAAAATGCTGGTTTCTCAGTGTTTGCTATGGGCTAGTAGAATAGCGTGAGGGATACTGTTGGATGGTATTCCCTTGGAACTGCAGATGAGAGACTTTTCAGACTATGTCAGAGCTTTTGTCCAGCCCGAACACCCACTGGGGACACCAGAGCCTGGAGGGGGTGGGTGGCACATACCCGTGTCTCATTTCAGCACAGAGTGGGAGCACACACCTCACAAATTCTGTCGAGTATCCCAGTATAGAAATAGACTGAATTCCTTACCAACACCATTCCTCCTCCCTCACACTCATTTCTGTCAGAGGTGACATCCCAGACTCAACAGGAATATAGCTTTTTTTCTGGTTTGATTTTCTATTAAACAAAACATATCCTGTGGTGCTTGTCTCATTCTTATGGCTATAGCTCATGGGTTGACATATAAGCAGCATATTCCTGAAGTATTGAAGTTGCTATTTCCCTTCACTTTGCCAAGGTAATGAGGTGTTTGATGAAGGGAGTTCAGCTGCAGAACCACAAATGTACCCTCTGTAGGCTAGAGAGAAACCACAACAGGCGCTTGCATTTAATATTCTGATATATCGGGCATTTCTGCACCTTACATCAGGCAGTGACACAATGCAGCCTTGTTAATCTAAATAGAAAGTGCTCCTTCAGTAATAGAGTCTAGGCCTGTTTTGGAAAAATTAGATCTGCATCACTAATTCAAAACACCAAAAAAATCCAAAGGATGCTCTGGAAGTAGAGGTTATCTGCTCATCTGTTCAGATAAGTGATGCATAAAGCCTCAACAATGTGAGGAGGTAATGGAGCAAGTTGCTGCCAGCACACTATGCTGATTAGTTAGATTAAAAGAGCATGTCTGGTGATGATTGTCTTCTGGATTTATTTTTTTGGGTTTTTTGTTTGTTTGTTTGTTTGTTTTTTTCCCTAAGAAACATATCCAGAAGTGTATTAAACCAGTTCAAAATTACTGATGGGTTTTGTTATCCGTTGCCTGGTGTTGAATTGCTGATAACTCCAAGACCTTCTTTCTTTTTCAAGACTTTGAACAATGTAATTAAGGTTTCTTGGAAATAAATCAATACTTGATACCACCTCTGAACATCATGCTGGCCAATCTGCCTGCCTTATTGAGACAAGGCTTAAAGTCACTGGTGTCAGAGTTTAAGCTCTCACCTTTTTGCTTCTGTGTTTTCCTTGGAGGGAAGGTTTTCTTGTTGCAGTTAAAGCTTCAAACCTTTCCTTCACAGGGCACAGCTGCTGCATGGCAGAACACGGGCACTCCAGAGGAGTGCTGTGATCTACTCTGATTTCCTTAACCCTTGCTGCGGGTCTGGGTGGGAGGTTTGACTGCAGATTGGCTGCAGTTTTCCAGCCCTCTTTAGGAGCAGTTCATTGTACACTTTGCCTCTCCTTCGTCCTTTATCCCCCAGTAGTATACACAGAAAATGAGAATGCAGTCGACTTTCAAATAGTGTTAGTTGGTTGGGAGGGGAAAGGGGCTCCGTGGGGTGTCAGTGGAGTACTGCCCCAAGGCAATTATGCCTCTGCGTTTAGTTGGGCCTAGTAGACACCTCTCCAGGATGGGCAGTCATTTTAGTAAAGATTATTTACCTTTTTTAAATGTGATTTCAGAACCTGACAAGACTTAACTAAATTCCCTGGAGGCTTGAAACTGTTTAGTCTGAATTTTAAGGGAAAAAACTCATGCACTTCTGAGCAGTTAGGTCACAGGTAAACCCTAGGATTCTTACTCTTTCTTTGAAATGATGCTGAAATAGGAGGATTTACTGAAGTCTGGTGGTTTAGTTAAAAAAAATAAGAAAGAACAGAGGACTTGATGCTGAGTTCTCTATGCTGCTTGGCCTGTTTTTTCTGCAGCAAGGGAAAAAAGACGGTGAAACCTTTCGTGCTTTCTATTTGAAATTTCCTTGGGATGAACCCAAGGAAAGCAAAGAAGCACCCAGCAGAGAGAAGAGATCATTGTGCCATATATGCAGACACAACCCATCTCCAAGGCCCTCCAAGCCTAGCTCTATCCCACACTACCCTTTGAACATCTCATTCTCTAGATGCACTCAAGGAGTTTCTCCTGGGAACAGCAGGAGACTCTCTCCCCCTTCATACTGTTTTTATGAAATCACATGGAGATTTTCCCCACTATCAGCTGATGATGATGTTGGCAAGAATTCTTTCTGCAGTGCTGTGGAGGTAGGGGAAGACAGTATTCAGAAGGCTGCATTATTATGTTTGAAGACATAAGAAGAAAGAAAGGATTCAATGAGGTACTCAGTATCAGAGTCAAACATCCAGTGTAATGAAATCTTCAGGCTGCTATTTGCCAGACCAAACTGAGCTGTTTCAGCTGGGACAGACTGGAACTGAAATGTGTCTTAAGGCAGAATGGGGGAAAAATAATCATCGTGATGACATAATTGAGGAAAATAAAGGTCACAAGCCTGATGGTGATCACTGCCAGACAGAGGTTATACATAATCTTTCTTGGCCACATCCACCAGAGTGCTGCAGGAAATCAGTTCCCTCCCCTTGATGCACACAGGGAACAAGGCTAAAACATCTATGCATTTATGATTAAATATGTGTTTAGTCCTTTGTGGTCCTATACATAGTCCTAAAGAGACACGCTTCAAAGAAGAAAGTCTGATTAAATTCTGGCATGATTTATGGGGTAAGGATGTACTAGACTCCAAATGCTGTCCTTGTCCTTGCATGGTTTACCAATTTTAACACCTAGTCCAATGGCCTAAATTTGGCATGCCATTTAAAACCACAGTGGCTGTGGAGAGTGAGAGACCTCCAGAAGGCAACCTCCGCTGACATCTCCCACCACTGACCACAGCAGGGACTCTCCCCCTTCACCCACCTCACTTGTGGACAGAGAAAACTGCACCTGGGTCTTTCCTCATCCTCATCTTTTTCTGTGGCACATATGGAAGTAGAACCTGATTGTTTTAAAACTCTGATAGTGCAAGATGCAACATCCTCTTGCTGCTGTAGTACCTAACAATGAATTTAACAACTCAGCAGAGAGGTCTCAGCCTCCTGAAAAAAAAGTGCATCTCTTCTCTTGTGGTAAAAGAGATTCGAAAAGCCGGTGAGCATGAACTGGAATTTTTCTGTTAAATACAGCATCAAAGCCTTTCATTGGGAGCTAAATGGATAAAAACAGTGCATGAAATTGAGGTTGATAATTAGGCAGTCAGTCCCAGTGAGGAGCACAGAACTGCTTTGACCTTCGGGCTTTGTGCAAGGGTTGAGAGGAGAAGCACATTTCTCCAGCTGTGCAGCTCAATGGAGCTCACATGATTTTACCTGAGGATATGGCAATGCAGCAAGCTAAGCCCTGGCGAAAAAAAAATAAAATTTCAGATCAAAGGTAATATATAGAAGTGATTGGTCCTAAGCTGCCTGCCAGAAAATTAATGTGAGGAGCTAATTCCCTCCGAGATTCTCACAGTCTTGTCAGCATAACTCCATCATGCCACCCAGGATCCGTAAGGATTGTTCGGGTGAAGCTTTCTGAATCTTTGTTGGCTGGAAAGACAGCACTGATCTGTATTTCAAAATCTTGATTTCACATCCCTGGAAGCATGGATATTTCTTAGGTCACTACTGTTATTTGGTATTTCTCTAAAGAGAAGTATGTCACTGCTGTGTTGTGGCCTTGGCCCACAGTCCCTGAAGCCAGTGGAAAGCCTTCTAGAGGACTTTTGCTCTGTCTTCTGGTGAGGGATGGGAACCTTGAATGCAGGAAGGTCTTTGCTCTGTAATTCAAAAATTCACAGAATTTAGCATTAAGAGGAGCCATTGGATGATATAGTTGGCCCAACTGTGGACCATACACACCAGTTCACCCATATATGCTGGCAATGGGGTCAGGAACCTGCACTTCTCTCAAATATCTCTGCCCATCTCACGTTGCAACTAGATAGAAGCATCTTTAACTGATTCTATGTAATTGCATACTCTAGTACAGTCACTTCCCAGTCCTTTCTCTGATAAAATTTCAACCTCACATTTGCAGGCATTTTTCCCAGACCATGAGTAATTTTTTATTGCTTTTCTTTATTGTCTCCTCCCTTATGGAATTGATGCTGAAGTTGTGACTACCAGCACCAGATATGCTTTCACAGAGGTGAACCGTGTTCCTTACTCATCACTCACTTGTTTATACAAGCAAGAATTACTTTTTTAGCTCTCCTTACCATACACTTGCAACAAGAGCTCATCACTGCTTCAAAGAGACTGTCCTGTTTCTCACACAGGGCCCGTGTTCCTTGTAGCTAAATTTTGATGAGTTTTGCTCTTGGTTTCTATTCTAATGCTTTTGTTTTAAGAAGCCTGATGCACCAGAAGAGCCTGCAGATAAATCTTCTGTGATTTATGCTTCCACCAAAACTTGTGCCAGCCATTAATTTTTATCTGTAGTGTTTTCATAGTTATTTCTGGTCTGAGCTCAAGAGTCTCAGTTTAAGGTTTAAAACCTGAACACATCATTTGTTTTTCTCTTCTGTGAAGTTACTCAGGAACAGCTAACACAAATTCACATCCTAACCTTGGGTAGAAAAGGTTTTAGGGTGGTTTTATGACCACGTATCATCAACTCAAACAGTCTGCAAAGCCAGCCAAAGCAGATGTTTTTTCCAGCAGTGCTGTATCAGGATATGATGGATGAGCAAGAAAACAGTAGAAGGGCAAAAGCCTGACTGGGAACCAGCCTAGCCCACTGACACTACTGTGCCTCAGATGCACTGTAATGTGCCCTTCCCCCTAATGCAGTGTGTAGGAGAGGCAGGGTGCCTTCACAATAACTTTCATTGCAATTACAGATACGATGTGTCAGTCCACAGTTATGATTTACCATTTCCCAGACAAGTCACAGTCGGTATCTGGGATATAAAATCATATAGAAAGCAGAGGTGGGACAGAGGTGGCAGGCTGTTGCCAGGCAGTGCTGGCAGCACTTACTGGGATATGTGTGCAAAGGACAGAATCTGAGTCACATGAAGAAAAGTGGAGTGAGCAAAACCACTGTTGGCTGAACAAACAAATCTAACACGCTCTTAAGCATCCTGGTCACCTGATCTAACCAAGCTAAAAAAAAACCATAAAAACTGAAAACCAACCAAAAAAAACTTAGTTGTACCTAATTGAGTTATTGCACCTAAAATTTCATCAGTGTCTTCAAAAATGACATACTTGCTTTCCTATTTTTGTTGGATATACTGACATTTTTAATATTACATTGGCCTTTCTCATGGCTTTTTCACTGTAGTTGTCATCTAGTCAGCTGGCCTTTCAGTCATTTACTTCAGAAAAGCTCTCTGCTGACAGCAAAAAACTTTAAAAAACTTTTGTTATTTGAACCTTGAATCATGTCCTATTTTATTCAGATGCTCTGATTTTGCTCTGCATTGACAAGAAATATTCAAATCACCAGCCACAATAGAGTGCCTCCCTTTCAATACTAACCCCATTTATGACTTAAGTTTAGCTGTTTCTCTGAAATATTTCTTCTGTTAATCCCCTTCTCCAGTTCACCTAATAATTGCCTATGTAGTCCCCTTTCAAATACTTCACTTAAGTACGGACAGGCATGATTTACTTAATTTTCTTTGTCTCAGACAATTATTTATCCTGTAAAGGAAAGGTCACTTACGTCTAGTGTGCTGCATTTCTACATTTGCCTGTTATCAACATTCTTTTATTTCATTCTAAATAAAATAAATTTATTTATTTTATTAGTGTGGTTGATAGAGATCAGATAAACTAGACTGTGTTTTTCCGTGTCACATTTTTCACATTTCTAAGACATAGATATTACCTCTCTGTTTCTGTAATATCACCTCTAAACTCTGAATTTTGTTTAAAAACTTTGCCAACAAACCTTATGTTGTTTGGTGGTACTTCCAAAGTCCAGTGATGAAAGTTGTCTGTTCACCAGTTCAAAAGCACCCGAGGTCCATGTAATTAACCTCATTTGTATTAACCACTGCCTTTCTCTTGCAGATCTTGAAAACAGAGGCAACATATTTACTTAGGTTTTGGAAGCAAAGTTATAGTATCTTCAATGTTCATCCCATAATGCTCAACTTCCTTACTTCTTCATTTTTTATACAACCAGTTAAGTTTTCATCCTTTTCTCACAAACTTTGAAATCTAAAGTTCAATCAGGATTTGCAAACTCTTGCTTTTACCTCTGTAGCTTTTAAGAGAATTTCCTTGTTTTCATTTCTCTCTTTTTCTCTCTCTGTTTCCTGTTAGTTTCTAGGATTTTTTACCCTGGATTATTCATCCAGTGGTGTTAGTAGTCCTTTGCTGCTTGTTTTTCTCTCTTCTTGCTTGGAATAGAAGCTTAAGGTATTTTCTACAGTTGGTTGAAATTTGCACACACACTTTCAAATCCTGAGATTAGCTCTTTGATGATTAGCTCCTTCCATTGACCAAGTCTTCCTCCTTTTAAATAAATAATAAAAAAATCTTACTTAGTAGCCTTCCTTTGCCTATACTGCCTTTTAACTGAAAGGTAACTGACTCATAATACATCCCTATGCAAATATTTGCCATGGCCAGCTGTTTTATAACCTGAGATCCTGTACAACACCTCAATTTCTGGTTTCTTCTCTGTCTTCCTCCTCTCCTCATTCACTCCCCCATGGAAATACCATCTCACCAGAAGCATCTGATTCCAAGAGCAGAAATTCCTTACCCAGTTAATGGATGCTCTGAACTGCCCCCTCAAAGATCTTCAACCTAAGCTAAGCACCTATACTGACATTCAGCCAAGGCTCAAGTTATTTGGAGGCATACATGGGAACTGTGTCAGAGCTCCTGCCACTGTGAACAGCTCCTGTTGCTCATTAACACTGGACTCCACTATCAGCAGAGCCTGCAGAGCTGTTTGGATGACAGGTGTAGATGACTTGAATAGCTCTGTGCTCTTTGCTCTGACTGTCTTATGGAAGCACGGGCATCCAGGGTCAGGGAGACGCCCTTGAGGATCCCACCTATGTTTAAAATGCTTTTCCAGAAAGGTGTGGTGATTTTGTAGGTCCTGTGTCATATTTGCAAGCTTAGTGAAGATGTCTTAGATGACCTCTGGCATCATAAATAGTATCAGACAGCTACACTTAAGCAACTGAGTCAAGCTCTAGCTTTCCAATAAATATATAGGGAACTTTGTCACCTTGTGCTCATAAAGACACCTACATCCATATGCCTAAATTTTTACGTCACAGGAGTCTGGAGAAGACTGAAACAGGTTTAGGACGTTCCTAAAAGTGTTTCCTGCATAAGTAGGTTTCTTTCACTCACCTTTCCGATAAGCAAAAATTTAAACTAAGAGATGAAAGGGCAAGACCGAAAGCGTCTCTTCTACACATCACACTGTGCAGACTGCAAGAGGAAAGCAAAGCAAAGGCAGATACAGCAATGGCAAGGAAAGCAAGGCAAAGAAAGATACAGCAACACAGAAAGCAGCGTCAGTGGTAGGACAAATTCCCAGATGAGATGGAAAGTACAAGTATTTATGAGAAAGGGTGTAAAGTACTTAGTGATATGAGTCTGCTGAGTCATGCTAGACACCTGAGAGCAATGATGAGACTTTTTTTGGTAAGACATGAGTGCAATGATGGGACATTTTTTTGAAGGATCTAGAGGATTTTACCTAGTTCAGTGTGAAGTCTTGAAAAGGGATACAACTGATGTCCATGTACCTTTAACTAGCGAGGAGGAAGAGGAGGCAAACACAAAAGAGAGAGAAGGGAAGAATGGAACTACTACAGTGAATCCCAGCATAAGAATAAGGAAGTCAATAAAATGCAGACTGGAAATTAAAGAGATGTCTTTGCTCATTACAGCTGTGAAGTTGAGGATGGTGGGTTCCAGAAAACCCTACTGACTTTGCAAAACAGAGCATGACCAGCTCAGGGAAGGTAATGTAGGATGTGATGGCAGAAGGTTTTCCTTTGGCAACTATTAGGGCGTATTTTATAAACCCCCACATCAGTCCCCACTCTAGGCAGCAGGGAGATGAAACAAAGCTTTCTCTCTTGCCTGCTTTGCACAGAGATGCAGCCCAGAGTCTGACCAGGCTGGCAAATTGTGGTGCTGCTGGCACCTTCTCTTTCATTGACAGAGGCAAAAAAAATCATGAACAGCATCACTGACAACACATCAGGCCATGGACTAATGTTTATTTGCTTTTTCCATTTACAGTACTCAATAAGGAATGTTAATGGAAAGTTGTTTAAACTTAACAGGAAAAAGTTAAACTCTTATTCATGAGGTCTTGGAACATTTTTGTTTGAAATTTCCTTCTTGTTCCTCTCACCCCCTTCACCTCTCCCCTTCTTTCCTATTAAACTGAAGTCAATTTCCCTAATAAAGTCCAAGGCTTTCAAACCCAGCCCAATGCTCATGATCACTATCTTTCACTGAATAAACATAATACTTTATATCTTCTGTTGGAGGCACAGACCTCTCTTATTTGCAGGGGAGAATGTAACCAACGTTTTAGGCACTGCTTTGTGCACAACAGCCAATTAAAGCTGGAAACTCTGAGAACTGGACTGCTCAGTCCTCACCCTTTATCAGGAACTGAGGACATAATGAAACCTGACATACCTGGCTTCTTTCCTTGATCAGCTCCTGATTGCAGGACTGCACAAAGAGGAGCCAAACAAAGGAAAAACGGGACCTGTCCATAAACCCAGGGACTGATCCTGCAAAACCTCAGGTAGTTCCTAGATGGTTTATACAGAATCAGGCCCTAAGTGCCACTGCCAATAACAAAGAGATAACTCATTCAGATAGGCAGCAAGGAGCCCTGGGCAATGTAGAAAGCTTGTCCCAGGAGTAGATATAGGAATGTGACTCTGACAGATAGAATATCCACAAGAATATCCCTGACATCAAATTCTCCCCTAGAAATGCACCCCCTTTTCACAAGCCACTTGGAAATGTCCTAAAGGAAAGGGATGCTGTCCTGGTTTGCCATTTGGACTGATTTAGCCAGAAGAAAATACTCCCTTTGAACCTGTAAGCCCTGCGTTTGCTCTGACACTGATACAAATTCCTGCAGCCCATTGAAGAAAACAGAGAACTACAAGAGAGCCAGAGCTCCTCATTGAAATGTCTCCTCTGGCCTGTTAAATAAAAATAAAACAGAGCAGAAAAAATGCACACTAACTGAGATGCAGGAGTTTAATGTGCCTTTCAAGACACACATGTTTCCAATGTATTTTATAACAGCCACAACAAAATGCAATTACTCAGCATGGGCAGGCGGGCCTCTGGATGGCTCAATAAAAGTCCAGACAGGCAGTGCAGACCCAGGCTGAGACAAGACCCTCTGTCTCTCTTCCCACTTGCATGGTTGCTCTCTGTCCTTGTGTGTTGTTTCTGATATGGGGCTGGTCCAGGCAGGGGATATGAAGATGGAGAAACTTGGAGATGATGGAGAACAGATCACATAGCTCCTTGCTTTCCCACCTGACAGCTTCACTGGGTCACAGCTGCTGCTGGTGAGCTTGCGCGCTGCAGAGGCAAGGCAAAGAGTAATGAGCGTTTGAGTTTTAGGGGTGATGCATTTCTACTCAAGGTAAATAATAAGGCAGCACCGTGTCGTGGATTCAAATCGAGACTCCAGCTCTAGCAGTGATTGAAAGCCCCCACAGGGGTGTGGAGAAGTGAGAGACAACAGCACATCAATTATGAAGCCCTGCACTTTATCTACTGCTGGAAAAGGAAAAGGTTAATTATCTAAAAATAAAGCAAGTGTATGCTGGTGTAGGAGGGTAAACTGGGAGGAGGGCTCTGGAACAAACAAGATAAGGTTGTGATCTAAAGCACTGGCAGACTGAGATTGAATAAGGAACTGTCCAGTATAACCTGTCACCCCTAGGCAAATCAAATTTCATGGCTGAAAACTCTTGACTAAAATAAATGGACTACATAAGCCATGGTTCTGACAGTGAAACCAACAGGTCCCCAGGAGACACAGACACTCTCACACCCACTTAGTTACTCCAAGGCTGTATGTGTTCAAATAACTTCTCACACCACAACAAGCCAGAGACTTGAGGACAGAGTTCAGAACTGAATTTCCTTTGTGTTTCTGCTGCCAGTTACTCTTTGCAGGTGTGAGTTTGAAATCACATCTCCAAAGCCCTGTTATGTTTGGGGTTTTACTCTCCAGGAGCAGCCATGAATCATGAAACGTCTAGGGAGTTGAGGAAACATCAAAAATTTCACGGTGAGGTTCACCACAGGCAGGCAGGCAGCTGGCATCCTTCAGTGTTTATTGGGACTGCTGTACTAGAGAAAAACTCAGTAACCATCAGTAGCTCTGCCATGGGAATCCAAACAGGAAAGGCTACGTAAGAAGAGCAAGAAAGAAGATGCACTCCTCCAGTTTGTCTGCCTTATTTTGAAGCCCTGCCAGGCAGTCAAAGACCTCACAAGTAGGCTCCAGCTACGTATTTATGGCAAAAAAGAAAGAGCAACAACCCCTCCAACTTGGGATAATACCTAAGAGTATGAGGCATATGGAGTCAATCCCACTGAATGGAAAGGAAAATCACCAATAAGACAAATAGGACTTTAATGGAGTCTTTAATATAGACCTGAAATACAGCTTAGAATCTGGGACATTCACTCCTTAATATTATTCTTCTATTACGCCCTTCCTTCCACTGGGATAAAACTTTGAGGCTCCATTAATACTGTGAATTTTATAGCAGCTGAAATAATCGAAGCTCATTTCAGGTGTTTGCTGCACTCTATGCAACTCCTTCCAAGGAATGGAGGGGAAAATACCCTCTCTGTATAAATAAAAGACCTGAGGCACTAAGGTGCTAAAATTAGCCAGTTAATTGCACGTTGGCCTATGGGGTTGACAAATGTCTCATCTCTTGCCTCTGAGCAGGTCCCTTAACCACATAACAATTCATCTGGGTTAAAGAAGATGCATTATAAAGAGAAAAAAAAAACACAAAACAACCCATAACAAAATGATGAATTTGGACTAGGTTTTCAGGTCACTGTACTAAATACTGCCACTGACAGTGTTAGATTTATATTGATTCAGTTTAACTGAACTAAAAATGAATCCCATTATGTTCTTCATATTTTTGGTCAGGGCAAATACACATGGGCATAGGTGGGTGCTTGAGAATTCCCATGGGGTCACAAGAACAGGTCTGCAGGAGAGGATGGCTCCCACTCATGTCATTCCTCTGGCAGCCTGCTTAGCACAAGTTGACTATTCATACAGTTGTCATGAGGAGAAGAAATCAGTGGGTAATATAATCTTATATAGACAGTCTTGCTCCACTGAACACAGGGTGGAAGTGCTCTCTCCCTCATAAATTTGCTTTAATTTTTGAAGAACTGTGAGCTGTCTTTCTGAACACGGACTTTTCCCAGTCACTCATCTGGGAACATGACAAATACTGCACTTAGTCATCTGGGACCAAATGTACCATAGCTGGTGTGGTGGGCTGATCTTGCCTGGCTGCCAAATGGCCACCCAGCTGCTCTCTCACTCCCCCTCCTCAGCCGGACGCAGGGAATAAAATAAGACGGAAAAACTCATGGGCCAAGGTAAAGGCAGTCAAATAAAGACAAAAGCAAGCAAAGATTATGTGCAGAAGCAAAGCAAAACCAAAGGAGACATATGCTCTACTTTCTATCAGCGAGCGATGTTCAGACACTTCCTGGGAAGTAGGGCTGCAATTTGCAAAGTGGTTGCTTCAGAAGACAAATGCCTCCATAATGAATCATCCCCCCAGCCCATTTTCTATTACCTTTCATTGCTAAGCACAATGCCATATGGTATGGAATATTCCTATGGAATTCCTACCAGCCATTGGAAAGACAGCCTTGGTGCTGTGTGGGTGCTGCTCAGCAGCAGCCAGCTCATGGATGTGTTACCAACACCCTCCTAGACACAAGTGCAAAGCACAGCACTTCCACAGGGGATGTTAACCCCATCCCAGCCAGACCCAGTACCTGGGTGTCAGCACATCATGTGGGACACCTCCATCTGACATGTGTTGATGGGCCCCAGACAAAAGAGGAGGAAAGGAACTGGGGTTAGTTTGAAGTTTGGCTGGCTGGGATCATGGTGTAATACCATCCTGTGTACATGCACAAACTCACAGTACAACTACGAACAGTTGTACTTTTTCAGAGGCATTTCCATGAGAGCTGTATGCACTCATTATGTCTGCAAATGAGAGTCCTTTTATTTAAAAATATCCTTAAAGACTGAGGAAATCATCTCCACCTGAAAGATAGACATACATGTGATGAACTAAACCATGGCAACATGCAGAATTCTTGTATGTAAAATTGCTATAGAGGAAGAAAATTGTTAAACTTCTACATGATTACTCATTTCATTGGAGTCTTGTTACTTGAAATGCAATGCAATTTGCTAACATGTGCCTGTTACTAAAGCCCTGGGGGTATGGACATTCTCCTACTGTTTTGCTGGAGAGTTATGCCCTTTCCTGGTTAACAGAGATCACTGGAAATCTCCAAACAGATCCTCCTCCTTCTTGTTCCTAAATATACAGCCCCTGCACTTGTGTGGAGAAGCCGTCTTTTTCCATCTAAACACCCACAGAAATAACTCGAGCACACAGCTGGGACACTTAGTGTTTAAGGTTAAGGTTTGCAACAGCCACGCAATAGGGAATAGTTACGCTGTTTGCCAGGTGCCTCAGACACATTCTCATCATCCTTAACACCAGTCTAACACATAGCAGACACTTGTGCCTATTTACAGAGCCTAAATGCAAACAACACCCTGAAAGGACCTAGAGACAGGGGAAGAAGACAAAAGCACAAGCACTTATTTGCTTATCAGCAGATCAGCTCCAAGAACGACTTCTTTCACTCTCACCTAATGAGCCGTATCTAAGGACCCAATTTTTACCCAAGATTCATGTCTTTAATACTCTTTCCTGACAGAAAACCTCAGTTCATTTACTACCCCTTCCTTAGGGACCCCTGGGCTTCTCTTCAGCTTCAATCATTTCTCACTCCTGGGATTATCAGTATTAATTTATTCGGGAAACATTTTCCACACTGCTGCCCCAAGGCTAGTGTCTGCCTTCAGCAGTCTAGGGATGCTGGTGGCTTTTTTGGTGGGCAGGGGCCATCCTTTTCCATGCTGGTAGCAAACAGATATCTGTGATAATGACCTGGCTGAACTGCCAGCAAGTCATTAACCTTTGTTAGGGTAAAATGCTTTCCCACTTGGTGCAGTCACACTCCAACGTCATATTGCAATTTGCTCAATGCATAAGTCATTTCCTGGAACACACACACTGACAAGAATGCTTTATGCAAAAGAAATACAAACAGGTTCAACAGATATGTCTCATTACCAGTGCTAAACATGACAATAATCACTATTTTGGGGTCTTACTGGTGATACCATTCTCAACCATGATGAGACTGGTCTAATCCAGGTCAGGAAATTTAGGTGATTTTTGAGTTTGGCCCTTCTCCGTTTTGGAAGTCATTAACATCTGTCTGTGTGCTGACCAAGCATCAGCTGACAAGGGAGTTGTTTGTTCCTGAAAGAGCTCCTTCTTCTTTAGGGAAGCTGTTGATTTAGAAGCCACTGACAACCCATCAGGAACTTACTGAGTGATGGCTAACCTTCACTTCAGAGTCATGGCTGCTGATTTAATACTCTAGCTGGAGGTGAGAGTAAATCCATGACATCTTGCGGCCACTTGAGCTACTTGTATGTAGTGGTATTTGTGCTGTTTGCAGTGGTGCTGGAGAGGGGTGGTGACATGAGGAAAAGTATCCCCTTTTTACTCCGTATATTTTGACTAGACTTGCCTTCTTTGGTGTATAGTGAGTACTGAATTTATAAACACAACAGTCCGTATGCTTCAGCCATGTGAGCTAAATGTTTATGTACAAGGGAGGGTAGGTTCATCTCACTGAAATTTGGTCGTTTTAAGTCAGGTGTTGGCTCTTCCATATCAGCAGCTAGGACAGGGCCCTGTAGAGAGTGCTTCACTCTGCTACTCCTAGATACTATGGCAAGATAGGGTGCACTGGCCTTTGGGGGATCCCTGTGAGTTTCAGAAGAGATCTCACTGACAAGGTTAAAGAGACAAATGCTCACAGAGGTGTGTGCCTTTTGCCTCCTTTGTGGGGTACCAATAGGAGTGACCACAACCCAACATTTCATCCCTGTTAAAATGGCCAGGATTTATTTTGAAAGAGGATTTCATCAGCCATATCTCTCCTTTTTTATTATTTCATAATTATAAGACCAAAGGCCTGTGTCACAGGTTTGCCAGGAAAATAACTGGTCCCTGAAATAGTCTCTCTGCTGTAGGACAAAGTATTTGCAAGGAGAAATGCCCCATGAGCATGCTCTCTCCCAGCTGTCCCAGTGCCCATTGGCAATGCCAGCTGCTCAGGGTTACACGCTAAAGCTACTGAGAGCAGCAAGGCAGGGATTTTCCAGAGAGCTACCAGGGAATTAAATGTCTGGATTCCTTTCACATTCCACAGGTGCTAGTCTGATGAGTAGTGCCTCCAGGTTCATTTTCCAGTTCAGCTCTGGGACTGGAAAAACGCTCTGTTGAGTGGAATATACCCACCTGCCAGCCAGTCAGAGGGTGCCAAGAGCAACTTTAGCAGGGTTTATCAGACAGACGGCCAGGGCATTAGCACAGAGCTATCTCAGGAATCTCAGCACTAGTACCACAAACCTATCTTGAGTTTTGATTTTGAAAATATGTTCTTCTTACTCAGAAGAATCTTTGGGCAAATTATGCAGATCTGCCTCTCCCAGGAGTGAGCCAACAGCTACAATAGCTAAAGGTACCTCTTGGCTAAGTTTTTCATATTTCAGCATGGTAACAGCTGAACATTGATATACACAACTGAAAAGAGCTGGGGAATTAAATGAAAATGCCTCCTGATGGTCTGTCAAGTTACAAGCCCTGTCCTTACCATGGTTAAGGAAAGAAATCAGTGGCACTAGGTGCTATGTATACCATTTGGTAGCTAGAGGCACAAAATTTTAGGAGGCTCCTAAGGTGCCATGTTTCTTCTTGCCTCTGAGCAGCTCTGCTGGCCTGGTGAGGCAGCATCCAGCAGCAAACAGGATTCAGGGCACTTACAGGCTCTTGTCCTTCTTGATGCATGAGAGATGGAATTAGAAACCTCTCAAGCAAAAAGACTCCAAACAGTACAGTTTCAGGCAGCAGCCAAGGCTCTGTAGCTGGGGCCATATAACTCATCTCCTCTACACTGGAAGGAAGGTACATGCAGCATTTGCCCTGCTGTGTTTTACATTTGTTATTCAGGGAACAAAACATATTAAGAGCAAAGGAGTGTAAATGCAGGCAGGAGAGGATGAGCCAAAGCACTGCAGATGTACCTGTTTTTCTCCATTAACTCTAGGAACAGTCACTGGTGATCCTAGATGCCAGAATTCAGGTGAGGTAAGTCCTACTACAGCTGTTCATGAGCAATGTGACATATAAGTAAAGCTCAGCTTGAAGCTGGCCATTAAAAACTGATGACTCAAAATCATGGGGAAGCCAGGAATAAAGAGGAGTCAGGCTCCTTATAAATTTTGTCTTGGTCTTATAAAAGTGTTGTATAGTTAGATACAGTGTAGATACAAAGTCTTTAAATATGGTTTATATGAAGTCTGTTTCCTCCTGAGGATGACTGTGTGTTCAAACCAAGGCAGACAGGAAGGCTTCAGTACTAGACTATGGTCATTTCCGAAGAGAGGCAGGAAATGATCTTAATCTTTGTGTGTTGGAATACAAGGTGCTAGAGGGTTGATAATCAATCACAAATCAAAAAAAAGAAAAAAAAAAAAAGAGTGGTGAATTTACCACATTTTCTAATAGAATGAATCAGAAAATGGTTTTGCTTGGAAGGGACATTTTAAAGGTCATCTAGTCTGACCCCCCTGCAATGAGACCCTTCAAATAGACCAGGTTGCTCAAAACTCCCCCTGACCTGACCTTGAATGTTTACAGGGATGGGAATCAGCTAAGTACATTAGACAATTATATCCAACTTTTCCTCAGAATTTATCAGCCCTTTAGTTAGGCCACACTCATACTCTGTTCTGTTTGCCATGTCCGTGCTCTCCCAGAAGCTAAAGGGAAATACTGAATTTCAATTTTTTTTCATAGCATTTACCTGAAACAGCCAGGATAAAAATTACCTAGGATCTTATGACATTATCTAAGCTGTATGGGTAATGATAGCAGTTGAATGCTGGGAAATTGGAAATGGCTGCTACCAGATACACTCAATTCAAATTCAAGCACCTAACTCATATTCTAATTAAATAAGAATTTAAAACCCCTATAGGTGTTGTGCTCAGAGCTCATCTTTCCCTGAGCAATGCAACAAATCATTCCTTTGCAAACTAACAGGACACACTTAACTTCTAGAATATAAGGGGTTTTATTTAATCATCATTTACTTAAACTTTAAATATTTTATAATATTTTGAATATTACAATAATTTGTATTCTAAATAAGAATTAGTTTTGCAAAAAAAAGTCACAAAATTAGAATATGTAAAAAACCTCATGAAAGAATCTAAAATTAAGTAACAAGTGTTAAAATTAAATTCACTTGGGAATCCAGTCAATTGATATGGGAATTTTTAAATGCATATTCAAATTTTTCCTATAATACATACTACTCCAATTGGAGGTATGCCTTTAATGTATTATTTTTTGTGACATTTTTACAAAAAGAAATTTGTTTTTCTGAATCAGAACAAAAAAAAAGTTAAAATGTACATCCCCCTTTGAACTGGAAATCCCAGCTGTGAGGAGAAGATCTATTGAAAAACACTTTGTGTGATAGTTAGTATTGGATTATTCAGTGTCTGTCCTTGGGGAGAGCTAGTGTTACACACTGATATCTGTCCTTGTTGTGCACTCTGTGTGTGGGGAACATTTGTGTACCTCCCCTATTAAGTCTACAGAAATGCAAAGACAACTATAGTCCATGCACCAGCTCTGTGGACTCTAGATCCTACTAGTAAAGAGCATGTAACCCAATCCCCTTTAATTTTGGGGCTGGGGGTGGGAATCAGTCTGGAAATTTGATTTGCCTCAAATCAGCCATAAAGCATTAAAAAGCAGAAGCTTCTTAATTTACATGGTCTAAAAACTGCAGACATTTCTAATATAATTTCTACCTTTTATTCAGTGGTGACAAGTCCTGAGGGGGTGAAGGAGCAGGCTGAAGCATTGACTCTTGGTGCACTCTCTAGCCTAATTATCACTTAATCAACCCTAGCAATGTCAAAAAAGAAACACAGAAATGTCAATCTATTTTCAGCTCTTGGCTCCCTCGTGCCTCAGAAGGCCCCCTTGTTTTAAGAATTTGAAAAAAATTTCTGTGACTCTGAGCTTTTTCTTATTACTCTTTTTCATCTCTTTCTACTACCACTACTAGTTTTTGTCCTTCAAAACTTTTTGTACATGTTCCCAAAAAACAACTTGTTAAAGCCCAGTGCCGCTTGTCAGTAATTTCCCAGATTGTTTGTCTCTTGACTGAAGCAAAACAGAAACATTAAACATGATGAGCAATGAAGACAATTGAGCAGAGCAAACAAATTTTATTTCTTTTGAGAGACAGAGAAATGGACTTGGATACCCTGAATCATAAAAGAGATGAAGAAAACAGGAAGCTATGCTTATCCCATAGATGGAACTCCATCACAGCCCCAAATCCTCTGGCTTTGAGGAAGTCAATATTTGTTGATGAACTTTGCTTTTGCCCGACTACAACAGTCACTTATAGTCAGCTCCCTGACTTCTCAGGGAAGCCTCTCCTCGTTTCTATTCCTCACACTTGTAATGTTGAGTCACCATTTTTAAAATGTGTAGCTAGAATGCTTCATGGCTCCCCTGCTATGGCTGTGCAGAAGGAAGTCTCTGCACGCGGACACATCAAGGACTATGTTGTGCAAAGGAAGCTATGCCAGTGTTACATCTTCAACGGCACAGGCAGAAATAGAAGGGTGAGAGATTAATCACACTTTTCTTGGATGGTGATGAAGAGTGAAAAAAATGAATACTCACACTGATCTGCACCAAAACTTCTAAGGGCAACCTGGTAAAAAAGGTCTGTATGGAGGTTCTGAAGGGCAGGAGCCAGGTGTTAACAGGATGTTTCTATAATGCAAAACTAAAGATTGCCCCGCTACTTGCCAGCCTTTCAATGCATATACATGCTATTTTGCATATAACTTACATTCTAAAGTGAATTAAAATTACACTGGGTGAATTGAATGTGGGCTAGTAGAGTGTTCACACTGTGATGTGGAGGCTACAGAGCAGTTGTGAGCAGTGCCACAAGAAGTTCCTTCATCCTCTCATCATGCCGCATTACTGCTCTGGAGGCTCCGGGGTCTTTCAAAACCTCACACAAAGCCGTTGCACGTACATGTGCATCACTTAAACGTGAGTGTGAAGGGTTAATATGTTATCTAGCCTTGAAACTGACACTTAGAAAACCAAGATCTTGCTGATACTTGTTTGGATGCAGACAACACTCCTGGCTGCTGCTACCAGGAGACCTCTTGGCAGCAATACAAGGAGAAGGTGCTGGATGTCATTTAGCACAGATCTGTGAAGCTGGGAAACAACACCTGCTGGCCTGCTCTGACACTCCAGTATGATTAATCCTGCCATTGTATGAGCCTGAGGTCCAGCTGAGGTCCAGCTACATACAGATTCAGAACAGAAGCTAGAGCTCCAAGGCAGCTGCATAGATTTGACAACATTTACAGGTAGTATTTCCCTCTGTGTTGAAGTCTGTTCTCCCCTCAGACACAAAGTAGAGCCTGAGAGCCTCTGTCTTTGCCTTGAAGGGACAATGATTATGCAGCAGTAGCAATTTATTTTCTAACACATAGCTGTAGCACTTCACCCCAGCATGCATGGCCATGGGCCCTGAGGTCAAAGGGAGCCTGAAGAGCTCTCCAGCTATGTTTCCATCCAGATGCAGTTGCAGAATATGCTCTGCTAACAAGCCAACCTGCAGGAAGGTTTACATATGCAGCAAGAGGGAACAGTGCTACAACATGCTTTTTGGAAGGCAAATTCAACTAGCACCTTCTAGAGCCTTTGAGCAGCAGGAAGCAACAGGTTCTTCCCACGGAAAGCCTCGTGTGTGTTGCCCAGGTCTGCTGTTACCTCCATATTGGTAAGACAGAATTCAACTTCTCTTCACTAGCATTACCTATTGCTGGGTAGAATTCCAGTCCCAGACTCCTTACTGAAAGTCATTAGAGTCTTGGGAGACTTGAATTTTGCTCTGCTGTCAAATTCTGGGGTTTCTACAGGCTTGAGAATTGCAGTAGAGGTGGAATTTCTGTGTTTAATTCACAACACCTTCAAGTATTACCCATATAGGAGCATCCCATTTCCAAGAGATGGATTTTTTTTGCTTCCATGGCTGTTGCCTAAGCTTAAACATATAGTCATCACTTTAAATCACCAAAAATGAAACCTTTGTTTATTTCAGACTATTTCCATGCTTAGGAAGAGCCAGGATGAAGCACAATCCCAGGTCAGACACTGGTTTCCTACCCTGAGACATACCAACAGCTGGTTAGGTCTCCTGCTAGCACTAGAGTGGAAGACAGGACTGTTCTGCTTTGCTTTAATCCCAGTGTGTCCCAAAGAAATAATGACATAGTGTGGCTGCTGACCCTCTTCATCCTTGTTTGACCCTGAACCAAGCACTCTTTAAACCCTAGTTCCTGTAAATAAATGATTACCATGGAATTAGGATTGCAAATTCTAATTACCATAAAAGATAAGAGTCCTGAACTTCTGTGGTTATTGAAGACACAGATACATGGACAAATAAGCCAGCAAAGCTCTAAAATGAGATGGTAAATAAAGCCATAATACTTACTTGAAAGAAAACCCTTTATTAAGTCTTTTCATTTACTTTGTAGGTCTGTCTCATGGGTGTTTGGGTGACTGGGATAGCAACCACCAGATCCATTAATTGCATCAAATCCAGGTGCTTGCTTGAAGCCAACATTTAGCTATGCAAATTAACAATTTTCTGTTCAAGGTAATTTCCAGCAGCTACTCATGTGTACCAGCAGCTGCAACTACTCTGTTTTCACCCAAACAGGTTTTAGCATGTGCATCCATTGTGCCTTTTAATGAAAATGTTATTTATAAATATTTATTTTGTATTTTAATAACTTCCATTAACACCCCTCAAGAAGACCAAATTACCACTGCAATAACTGGCTCAACACTGTCAAATGCTTAGGCTGAGATATAACAGATATTTCTCTGCAGTGAATGCCAGCTCAAACTATTCCTACCCCCCTGCTTCTTCTTGAAGTATCTGTGTTAATACTATCATCTTATAATTTCTTTTTGTTCTGTAGCCAAGTAAATATCTTTAATTAGACTCAATTAATGTGGATTGTGCCCTACATGGAGGCCTGAATTTGGAACACATCTCAGTAACTTCAATTTTCTTATCATTGTATCATAATTATCATTAATGCCTGGAATCTGGAAATTGTGCTGTGAAAGCTTAGATGATTTCTCAGATTCATGTAGCAAATCTTTTGTCACCTCAATCACTTTAAGAAAACCCCTACCTCTCTGAAGATATATCCAAGGGTAATGGCCTTACCAGTCATAACTTTGACCCAGAGGCTATTTTTTGTTTGGTTAGCCAAGATACTCCCAGCCTGTCCATTCGTCTTTCCTGATAGATCAGTGAAACATGGAGGGATCCACATTTTCCTGGGGGTTTTCTTCAGAGTAACAGAGTAACAAATGGTTAGGGCCAGCTCCAGCTATGCCAGATGGTGCTGTACACAAGCATCCCTCCCTCACTGGTTATTCACAGGTACCCTGCTGCCCTGCACAGCCTTGCCACTGTTCAGGTCACATCTGAAGCAATTCCACGGCAATATCCTGTTTGTGGAACTGTGCCACAGGGCAGAGTTTCACCCCACAGGCTGTTGCACACATTTCACTCAGCATTCAGGAGAAAACCATCCAAAGTGCTCAGTGCTTTATCTGCAGCCATGACTTCCCACAGCTGACAGTCCCTGGCTTGTATGCAGGGCTTGTGAAGTGAACTTAAGTGAACTTGGTTAGGAGAGCAGTGGAGCTGGTAGATTTACACAAACTATGCAGTTTTTATTATATCAGTTCCCATTTCCGAATCACACAGGCTTTTATGGTGACCCATTTCAGTCAACTGCACAAAGTTACTTTTGGGAGTTTCTAGGACACAACCTCTTGTCATCTTCTTGGAAGCCAGTTTGTCTGCTACCTCATGGTGGGTTAAAGTCTTTCCAATTAGATTAATTTTTAGCCTGAGAATGCTTTATCTACAAGCTCCCTTTAGTGTAGAGAGAACTTTTATCAAACATTTACTGCTGGAAGTAACCAGAGATTATTGGTCTCTGGGGAATTTGGTGAGGGTGGTTGCTCATTGAAACAGGCTGGAATATGGTACGGAAGGTTATTTGGAGGCTTGAATATTGCTGTGGTGTTGTGTTTGAGATTCAGTATCCCTAAGAATCTGCTCCTGGTTTGGTTTGGTTGTTCTGTTGTTCTAAATTGCACTAGTGACTCCCAGGGCAGAAGATGGACTTAGTTCTCCCTGTTAATCATTGTCACCAATAGATACTCAATGGCAAACAGCAGCTAGACTGGAGGGTACCCTGCCCTCCTGCAGACTGCAGTATCCTCCCAAGATGCTACCATTGCCCACTAAAGCAGAAATATCAATTGTTGCTGAAAAGAGTTGGTTCCAGCTGTCCTGGGCTTCCCCACATAGATGCAGAGCAGCTGGACCAAGAGCAGTGGGCTCCTAGCAGTGAGCCTGCTGGGAAGAAGCTGTGGGATGGCTGGTGGAGCTACTGGGAAGTCACTGAGGTCCAGTTGGGTGCTGTGGTTTCACAGCCAGATGAGAGTGCAGGGCTGGGTAAACAGAAATAAGCTGGTCTGTAAGGAATGCATGACAATACAGTGAGTCAGATTAATTCCTAGAAAGAAAAATAGGGCAAAAATCTATTGAAAAGATTCCTTAATTAGGCAGCTTTTGCATTGCAGAAGGCAATGAAGCCAGGGCTGGGAAAGGGTCTTCTGGTGTCTCCACAAGAAATCAGAGTGAACAAAGGCAAGCTGCCCTCTCCCCTGCCTCTCCACAGAGCTTCAGCATTGCTCCCCTGATGTTGGAAATAAAAACAACACCTGCGGGATCTGAGCTGCCTGGAGACACCTTCGACTCCGCTTGATTAGTTTGCTGGTTTGCAGGCAATCTGGCAGAGCCCGTCCACCTGCCAGACTGCGGGGGCTCGTTGTGTCGTGCCAGGGGTGCCTTGGGACCTGCAAGCAGCCCCCTGCTGCTGGCCCAGCAGAGCAACTGGCATGGGTGTGCTGAAGCCTCCCACTGTCCACACTGCTGAGGCTTTGCAGCACGGCCAGAATTGTGACCTACCTCTAACTCCCCTCTGGTAAGCATAGGGTTGGGCACTGCTTGTCTGGTGAACGAGGAAATTAAAAGAACAAAGGCAGGTTCCCCATCTCATGCTTTCTACCAGACCCCTCTGCATCTTCCCCATCTCCAGGAGATAACATCCCTCTGGGAGCTGCCACTCCTGCAGACAGGGAGTGACCAGAGACAGGTGTGTTTGCCTCTGAGCACACACCTGTGCATGTGTGTTGGCTTTCTGATCAAGTGTGACAGCTCCAGCTGGGTCTGTGGAAGTCCCTCAGGTAGTAAGTGTGACCTAGAGCATTAAAAGATCAAGATCAAATAATTAATATAAATATAATTTTCCCTGGTTTATCAAACACTCCCAGCTCCACAGACGAAGCTGAAGGGGCAGCCTCAGTTTCTTGGCAGCTGTTGCTGCAGCCTGTTTCTTCAGCAGCCTCTTCACAGTGAAACAGCATCTTGCTTGATGCAGGATTGCAGTTCACAGATGACCAGCCAGTTCCTCTCCCACAGAGAAAAAGGAAGAAGGACAGAGGGAGGACTTTTTGTTTCATGAAATCAGATTGCTATCTGTCTTAGGTCTTGGGCTCCTCTGCAGAAAGCCATCACCTGAAAATCTCACATTGGGACTATCTGTAAAACCTTACGTACAATGAGTTTGATAAGGAATCTGAAGTACTTCAGGGCATTACCTTGGCCTCTGAAAGGCAGAATGGGAAGTTTTCTATTTTTCTGACAGGGACTCCAAAATATTAAAAGCATTTGAAAGCAATTTAAAATTCACCAAACTTCAGACCCCCTAGCAACACAAAAGCTTAATATTTCTGGCCAGACACTAGATATTGGCTACAGAAGCCAATTCCTTCTCACTGCCTTGATACTAGGCAGCTTTGGGAAACCTGGCTTCCCTCTCTCTGCCTCCCTCTCCCCCCCTCAGGCGCACTTTGTCTTATCTATGTTGACTCTATATTTTCTACCAGGTAGAGGTCCTCTCTTACCCATCTTAATACAGACTTCAGAACTGCACTGATTGCAGTTTCTTGGTACTACTTGTTATAAATGTGTCAGAGAAAACAGGGTTGGAAGAGACCTTGAGAGGTCACCAGGTCCATCTGCCTGTTCCAACAGAGTCAGATACTGATCTAATCTGCTGGACTTCTGCCACCTCCTGCTCTGGGAGCCTGATGGAGGCTACACAATTTTCCCTGATAAACTGCTCCATGGCTGCAATGTCATCTTTACCATGAGAAAGCTTTCTTAGTACCTAAGTAAAATTTCTGTATTGATAATTTAAGCCCCTTCCGTTTTATCTTGTTCTCCAACGACATAGGGAGTATGCCCTTCTCCTAGGTTGCAATATTTTCCTATTTGAAAAACTGGTGCTATATCACCACCCTCACCATTACCTCGGTCATTTCTTCTGTAGACTAAACAAGCTCAAATACTTTCCTCACAGGTATCAGTGCCAAAAGTAGCACAGTTTTGACAATAATTTTAGTCTCACTAAAGAGAACTTTTGAATACAAGCAGACAGTGAATCTTCAACAGTGGAACACCCAACCTGGCAAGCAGAAGTGACAAGACACATCCCTTTTACACACTTGCTGATACCCACCAAGGTCTGGCTCCACATTAGCCTGAAACCCAAAGTGAAACTCAGTCACTCAGACCTCACAGAACATTTGCACAGATGTATGCAAATCTGCTGGTTTTGTGCTGCTTTGCTTAGCGGCAGTTGGATGTGGGTGTGATTGCTGGCTAGGAAAAGAGAGGGAACAGCAGCCGCATTGCACCTGGACAGGGAGAGGTTATCTGCCCCAAGCCTCCTGTTTGAGTTGCCTGGGGCCAGCTGGCAGGCATGGCATGGGATGGGACAGGATAGAGGAAGGTCTGAAGGGCAAGGAAGTAGCAATGTAAGGAGGAACATAAAACTGGCAAACCAAGAGCTGCAAGATGTCTGTGCAAGCCATCAGATTTTGAAGAAAATTGAGGACTGCTCTGGCTGTCCCACTTAGCTGTGGTGTTTGGCTGGACAAAGGGCCCCATTTCACTTCTTCCCCTGGTGCACGTGCGGCCTGTTTGCTCCTGCTCTGAAGCGGTGATGGAGCCAAGGTGCACCATGCCAAGGACTATGACAACTCCCAGTGGCTTCCCTCTCCTACCTTCCTTGACAGCCCAGACTCAATGGTTAAAGGCTTGGGAGAAATCAGGAATAAAACAAAACAATCCTGCTGCCAAGTCATGGGAAATGATGCCAAAGACTGATGTAACGTTCAAAGAGTACATAACTGACACCATTAAATTCCCTTCTGTACCTTATCTGAAGATTCAGAAGATGCAAGACATTGTATGGAATTTGAGAAAAACACTTTTAAGCAAGAGTGGCAGTTACTAATAGCATATTAATTCACAATTAGAGATGGGCATCAGACCCAGTGAACAGCAAGTTTTGAAAGGGTCAGGTAATCTGAACACCAACAGCATCCAAAGGGATCCCGGGTCTCAGGACACACAGCAAACTACCCACAGAAATGTTTCTCTGTCATTTAGATGCTTTCAGGACAGTGTTGTTAGGCACTGGCTAACACTAAATAACATACAAGTGTTCTGAGTTGATGTGCAAAGCACATTCCTTTCTCCTGGCATTTACTCTTTCTTACTCTGAATACACCAGGGTAAGTCCTGAGTTATCCTTAGTGTGTCCACCACAACTTCAAACAGAAAGTCCTTTTACTGTCTGTGTTTTGTCGTTCTTATCTAAGCATTCTATCTAACACAGCTGGAACAAAACTGCCCTGTGGAAATCATGTGCTAAGCAGAAGTCCTTGCTGATGAGCAGCTTAGAAGCATCCAATTTCTTTCAGAGCCATGACCACTTCTGACCTTTTCTCCATGTGACTTTAGGTTACTCTGGGTTGTCAGGTTAAAAATCTGTACCAGAGGAGAAACTCCAAATGGCAAACTGTTTGTTTTCACCTTCCTCTGGATGTCCTGTCAAGCAGTTTGCTGCTATTAAAAATCAGCGCAAACAAGATAACTGCATGCACAAATCCTGTTTGTGCTGTTGGGCTTCTTTACTCTAAATATCACTGGGTGGAGGAGCCCTGACCAAGTGGAATCCTCTGCTTATCTTCACCACAGCCTTGGCATCTACACAGGCAATAAGCCATTTTCCTTCAGTTGTTCAACCAGATGCAGATTTTAGGACTATAAAGCTGAGCAAACAGTAAAAAACATTACATTGTGATTCTCTTGCAGCCAATGTAAAGAGGGAGGGACTTCACAAAGGGGGTGCATCCCATCTTTCCTAGACACCTTTTTAAGGATGGTGGTGACTCCCATTTTAGTGGCAGACCTGGCTCCTCCTCCTGTGGCAGGGAGACTTTGCCTCTCTCATTGGCTGCAGGCTGATGGACCCACATTTTGCTGCAAATTCTCATCTCACTCCATTTTAAACCTGGAAGCTCTCCATGAAAATTAAAGGCTCCGTTTCATGGGGGTCTTCCAGTTGCTCAACACAAGCCCTCTGTCAACTGGCTAGAGAAGATGGGTTTATGGCAGCCTGGTAAAGTGATGCATACTAATGTAGCTTTGACTGAGTGGACCAAATTATTTATTTTCCACACAAGCATAAAGAGTTCCATTAGGAAGCTCATTCTTCTGCTGTCTCAAAAAGTCTGACCATGAACATGTGCTGGCTTTGAAATCACTCAGTGACTCAATTCCTCAACAGAGACCAATAGTGAGGGAGAGGTTTGGGTGAGTTTTTGTTGGGTGGAGTTGTTTTTTTTTTTGGTTGGTTGGTTTGGGGTTTGTTTTGGTTTGTTTCTTGTTTCTTTGTTTTTCACTTGCATTCTGTACTTTGATTCCATCCCAGCAAGAGGAAGAACAACCAGAGGTGGCTGAATTTTCAAGTCTTTCTGTGTCTCCTCCAAAGAAGCTCAAATCCTGAGGCCACACAAACAGACCAACAGTGCAAGAATGGAAATCCTGTTCAGGGCCCAGCTAGGCTCATTCTGTAATGTCCTCTCTGCTAGATCTTAGAAGAGTTTGTCACAATCACCAGACTTTAGTCTCTTAACAAGCATGATGTATCTTGGCTCCATTTCCTCCCTCGCTTATCACTATTTTGTTAGCTTGAAGACAACTTCCAGGAGATCTGCTCTCACCTTAAAGTCTGATCAAAGCAAATTCCCTGGGCTTTTTTTAAGAAGTTATAGGGGAAGAGGGTGGGTGTCTTTCTGTCTGGCAACAGTTTATTTTAATCTGCCTGTTTTCTCCTTTTGTAATTCATAAGCACTCATGTTTTTAGAAGGCTTGCCAGTTATGATAGGTTTCCTTGACGTTACTGTAACAGGCAAAGCTAAACACAGCTGTCTGGTGCCTGCAATCCTTAGGAGTCCTGCAGGACCCGAGTCAGAAAAAATAAACTGAACTTTAGACATACTCAAGCCAAGGGCTTTTTCAGCCAACTCCTTTGTAAATAGTCAAAAGTTCTATGTAGATATGGTGGGACAAATTTGTGTCTGGGGTCACTTCAGTAGCTTTGCTGGCACTCTGCTCAGGATTCATTTGCTGCACTTCATCCTCTACAAAAATTCTTGTGCTAGGAACAGGCAGTACGTAAATCAGAAACCAAGGCTCCATTTCTCAACTTTTATGTTCATGGAAATGAATAGAGAAGAACTACCACTAGAGATGGCATGCATCTAAATATCAATATAATAGTGTATTTGATGAGTTTTCATTAACTGCCAGAGCTGAAACAAACATTTCAGGATAATATGTGCCAAAACACTTTTAAATATTCAGAGAGCATATGAAGATGAGTGCTGTGAGAAGGAGATAGATGCCATACTGTATCATCTTTGATTTTCAGTCCAGGTTTTGATTGTTCATCCAATTTTTGAGTAGACAGATAGGCTCCTGAGTCATAGGCTGAAAGGACAATGGAGTCATTGATTATTATTATTGCAGCACAACACTGGTAGAAAATGTGTCCAAACCTCCAGCTAGCCAAAATGCCCTAATTCCCCCCATGGAGGTTGTGGTGGATTGCTGTTGTTTGTATCCAACTTTTAGGCTTAATTTTCAGTGCAGAAGGAGAGACTTTCCTACAGATGGTAGTTCAGAAGAGGAGCTGAATTCATATACTCTGCAGTTGTACCTATCTTACTGCACCTGGGCACACTTCCAAGCTCCTCATCTGGAGGCACACTCCAAACATGTCCTAGTCCAGGTGCTCACGTGAGCTTTTCTGCCACGCAGCCTTCCACAGAGAGACAACCCAAACCAGGTGGTGACAACAGTCTGCTGTGAATGGGTCCCCAGCAAGGGTGGTGGGTGGATTGAATCAGGACATGCCATCCCATGTACGAGACTGGCCTCTGCACTGGTCTCCGGAATAGTCTTTCCTCCACCTCCAACAGGAAAGGGGGATTCTGAAGACACTGTGCTCCTGTGTGCTAATGGCAGGTGATGCAAATATTCACCCTGTGCATCAAATATTCACCCTGTGCATCCCCTTGGCACAAGAGAAATTGGCCATCCGAAACCCTGCAAGGGGCCTTGGATGAAACGTGTCACTTAAGCCCTGTGTGAAGGCGGGGAGGACAGCTGCAGAAAAGCATTGCAACAAAATGACAAATTGTGGAATGAACTCCAAGGCATTAAAGAAGGGCAAATAATGAATTGGGAAAGCTTCCAGAACTCTTCCAAGCACTACACTTTTGTTTTATTTTCAAATGTACCACATCATAGGAAAGAGGCATGGCCTTGTAATGTTTTTCCTGGAGAAACTGGAATTAAATGTTATTTTTAGGAATAGTATGTGCAGGTGTTCACCAGATATTAAGAAAGGTTTAAGTATTAATTGCATGAGAGGTAGTTTCTATAGCAAACACTTCATCTTTCTGATTCATACAGCACCTCTCCTGTTGCCTCTCTGCCTTTTGAATAATGAATGTGTCAGTAATGCCAAAACCATACTATGCACTACTTACACAAATGAATATTCTTCCAAAAAACCAACACCTGTTGTACATGTGCTTCTCCCAAAAGCCCCTTGATGAGTTGGGTGAGCCCTCATCTGCGAGTAGATATGTAACCACGAGGTTTAGGTGATGAGTACAGCTCTTAATTTGTAAATCAGTGAATACTCAAAATAATAATCAGAGTAAAAATTAGGGGAAATCTGCAGGATGAATTATGTTCCCACACACCAGCCAGTGAGTCACCCTGAACACCACAAAGAGGACTGGCTAAATTTATCAGAAACTGGTCCCTGTGACAGCTTTCAGCAACTGCTCATAGAAAACTGCAGGCCAGGTTGATGTCAGATCTATAAATGCACAAACACACATAGACATTCACATACACGGTCCCTTCTCACAAATGGAAACCACATTCATAATAAATACCGGGATTTGGGGAGGTTTTATACTTGCTTTCATTGCTACTGTGTTACCTTTTAGACCCAGGTGAATTCAGCAGAAAATAATATGGCAGTATTTTGAAGGGCCACACTGTGTTTCTAAAAAGTGTTTCTTCATTAAAAATGCATTAAAACCCACTGAAATCTGAGGTACGTATCAATATTACAGTAGGCACTTGAGGTGTACTTTCCTTAGACTGATCTTGCTCCTGTGTAAAGTCTGCCTCGATAAATGCCAGCTGTTTGGTTTTGTTGTTTTCTTTGAAATTACTGTGCCCACATTGAAAAATTCTGCTGAAGAACATCACAGTGTAAGCAACACACTTCTGTAGGAACTGACCTATTTCCTAGTGTGTAGGAAAAAAAATATCAAAGCTTGGCATTATTCTTCCATGTTCAAAGACATCAATAAGTTTATCTGATTCACTGCTAGTTTGACACCACTGAAACACTAGAGGAGGTACACGTTCTTGTATATGAGTTGAATTTGTTCATAAACATAAACATGAATAAACAGAGCATCTGCAGCTACTCTGGATGCACTGAAATGACAAGGGCTATCAATCCTCATGCTTCAGGGTACATAATATGATAACCAACTGAGGTCAGGGACAAATATCCCCCACTGGTATAATATTGACTAATTGGATTCATTACAAGCCTTTATTGTCTTTCTCCAAAAAATCTTACATTAGCCACTAGATGGACCAGCGGCCTGTTCTGGCATGGCAATTCCTGTGTATCTAACCCACAAAACAGTTGGCAATGGGTGCTACTCCTGTAATCACTGAATCAGCAGCACATCAGCTGGAAGGGACTCTACCTGCATCCCCATAGTGGCACAGAGTGCTCCAGATGAAGTCTTAGTCAAGAGGTGGGAAGCAAGAGGAGGTGCTTTGCCATGGTGAACACATTTATGGAACATATGATTTACAGACCTCTGATACATTTGATATACAACATCTGAAGTACACATCATCTGACCTTGAATCCAGACAAGAGTGAGAAAATTAGAATAGAATAGAATAGAATAGAATAGAATAGAATAGAATAGAATAGAATAGAACAGAACAGGAGTAGTGTAGCATAGCAGAATGTGGCACTGTGTAGCATTGAACACACCTGACTGTTGTGTATAGGAACAAGAATCCTGGAACTGGAAGTGAGCCAGTGCTTGTCTGTGAAGCCCTAGTTTATCAGATGCCAACCTACTTCTTTATTTCCACTGCAAAGGAGAACAGATGGGTGGGCTGGAATGAAATACAAACTAAGAGCAGGCGTCCATGGTCAACTTTATACAAAGGACAATAAAACCCCTCATTACATAACAGAAAGCCAAAGTACACTAATACTTCTTTAACGGCGCTTCCCACAGAAGAAAATTCTGCATCTGCTTGTTAGCCACAAGGTGCTTGGGTGATTATCAGTGAAAGGGACCAGAAGGCCGTATGTGATGCAATTATGAATGTTGCTCAGAGAGCAATTTCACTGCTAAGATGAGGCTCATGCTATCAGAAACAGAGATTCTCCCAGAATGTAAAAATTAGAAGACAGAGCAAGAGGCTTCTGTTATCCAGCTAGCTGAGTCATAGGTCAAGGTATATTTTTCATCCAAGGCCATTCTTTCTAATATGTTACACTTCAATGATACTTGAGGCTCAAAATGGAGTAATCTTGTTTGCCTGGCTTCATGCCAGAGTTGCTGGAGACTTCTGGGCTGTGCACTGACAATGGTTTAGTTGACTAAAAGCAACTATATTCTTCTTCTGTCCCTGGGAGGAGACAAGGTTGCAAAACAGCATCTTTGTGTCTCTTTATGTGAAAAATACACTACTCAAAAAGGAATAAAAATAGTGCACTTGGTTTCCCTTTCATCACCAGTGACTGTATCAACTAGAATGAGTTTCTAGCTACTCAAAGAGGTTCTCAGTAGATAAGCATATCTGTCATGAATCACATACACAGACTGTCCCATAACCACCAAAATAAACACTGCCACATCTGTCTCTAAGGAACAACCCTGTTGACAATTGTCTTGCCATTGCAAGGCACAGCAATATTCAGGTAACTGAGGTAGCCCCAGGAGGCTGGAGTTCTTCTAAAACATTGTATTTTCTTCCTTTAACCTGTTTACTCATATTTAGAAGAGTTTTGAGGAAATCCTTCTAGCAAAATGGGACCCTGGTCTTGTTTAGACTGAAGTCTACTTCTCATCTGCTAGAAGATGGCCAGCTGGTGATGGTGGCTCACAAGCAGCTCAGACCCACCTTCTGAGCTGAGCATGCTGCATATAAATACCCTTTGTGATGGCATGGGGCTGCTGGGTCTTCTGCATCTCTCATGGTCAAAAAAGCGAACCAGAAAATCCAGCATCTCTGTCTCTTGCCTGCACAACCCCAATGTGTCAAAAAGCAAATGAGACATCTATCTTTCCCTTCTTGTTGACTCCTCAGGAAATGTGTGAAGTGACCTGTGGATCTTGAGCACTTGGGAGAATTTCAGTGTTCCGGCCATAGGAATCCTCAACAAACTGAGTGGGGTAAACTGGCCTTTGTACACCTGGTATTCAGACCCTAAGCCAACTTTTTTTATTTTGCTGGCATAGGCTGTGAACATCAGAAAAGAGCCAGGGGAAAAGGACCTCCCTTTCACTCACAACACAACTTTCAAAACCAGCTTTGTAATCTGCCTTCCTTGGGGTCAGCCTCAAGATACACTTGAGCACTTGTGACCTCTGAGCAATGTTACCAGCTTGTTGTGGACAGAAGCAACAGCCACAGCATTCATCCCCAGACAGATCTGTGTAGCTGGACTATGGAGCACCTACAATGGCTGTGACCATCAGCAGAGGTGAAAGGGCTGCACAGCTGTCTCTAACACTGCAGGAGGTTCCCCAACCCCTGGCCTCAGGGCAAAGGAGGAGACACAGAGACAGCAGCAGGCATGAGGGTAATGTTGACAAGGATGAGTAATTATTGACTCACTAGTTTTCATTGTTTTTCAGTTTGGTTTTGGGAGGGTGTTTGTCAGGTGGAGAGCACGGGAGATTCAAATCCTGCTTTTCTGCATGGGGACTGGGAACCAACAAGGTGTTGGCTTATTTGGTTTCACTCCTGAACTCATCCATCCAAACCGAAAGGGACCACCAAGAGAGAGGTAGAGTTCACAGTTTCCAAGGTGTTAAAGCTGACACTACTGCATTTCACCACATTGCTGATTCAAAGGGGAATTCTGTTTCAAAAAAACCTTTGTTCTCAGACACAAGAAAATGACATTTGAATCTTTCTAAAAATAAATATGTTGTTAAAATGATTCTGGTACAATTAGTCTCAGCTCTGGAGAGGACGTGGAAGATGGGGATGAAAGGAGAGGACAATGAATTTAAAATCTGGCTTTTAGCAAGGTGTAAATTTACCACCCATACTCCCACCCCTTACATCACAGACAGGAAACCAGCTGGCAGAGGGTGCAGTGAGTTTGTTGTTCATCCTCACACAATGACTATGTGTGTTATTGATTTCACAGGCCTAACCATGAATGGTATATTTTTAAAATCTTGCCTCTTGCCTTTTTATGTTTTCAGATCAGCTATGCATTTCATCAGCCTCCTGCCCACCAGCAACCAAAAAATATGAGCCTTTGTGGGAAAGCAGAGACGTAGAAAGAGTTTCTTATGAAACGGTGGCTGGGATTGTTCCAGACACCTCCAGCCAGCTGCTCTCCAGGCAGCAGCTTTGTGATACAAGGGACAGTAAACATCAGCTTCGGAAAGTCAGACGGTTGGGCCTTTTGGCTGCTGGCCCACTGAACAAGTCCTCCTGACTACTGAGGCATGGCTCGGAAAATAAAAGGGCTCTTTAATGCTGATATCTTTGGATGCCACTGTGCAATATAGCTGGAATCAGTCCAGGGTATTCTTACCTGCTTTGCATCTTAGGCTATAAAACAAATCCAAACACATCACTCCTTTCTTCATGCTTGGCTTTCATTAAAGTATCTCCTGCTATTAATCCTGCCCTGTCCAGCCTCAAGCAATGCAATGTCACTGGGCTGCTGCATGACCAGTGGTAACTAGAAATAGATGATCTCACTGGTAGAGTGGCATTATCTTTTTTTCCAGTCTGCAATGCAGAAACTGTACTCATTTGCATAAATTCTACGTACAGAAATTCTGCAGCTTGTGCTTTCCTTCTGATTGTCTGTAATGTCAGCCGTGTCAGAAGAAGGCAGCACTGATGTGCAAGGCACTTTATACCGATGAGGCAGGACTCTCTCATATTCTGGAGGGCTTTACAGTCAAATAATAGGAAAGGCATAGATGGAGACCAAATGGTAATTAGCTCCTGCATATGGAGAAAGCAAATAGGCTGGGATTCTCCAGTAGGGAAAAGAAAATGACATGGAATGTAAAATTCTGCAGCTTTCCAGATAGGTCAGAAAGTGTTTAATTGCTCACTGCAGGGGAGGAGCTGGGGACACTGAATTAAATGGTCAAGCAGAACATTTCAGGCAAACTAAAGGGAATACACTTTCACACAAAACATAATTCAGGAAGGAAAGTCATTGCCATAAAATTTTCACTGCCATAAATTCATCACCATAAAGTTTTGGAATGTCAAAAGTACAAACAGGTCAGTAAAAAAGAGTGTGAGCATTGGGCCTGAAAGGGTAAGGTGGAGAGTATCTCCAGAAGTCCCGAATGCATGGATTTTATTAGAGGTTAGGTAGGTCCCCTTGCCTTGTCTTCTTTCTTTTATTCTTTCTAAGTACCTGCTACTAACAACTGTCAAAGACATGATACTGTCTTGACGGGCTTTTGATTTGACTCAATGTAGCCACTCTTATGTGATTTAATGGACCAGCTCCTCTTTGGAACAATTCCAATATCTTCAATTAATTTGAAGCAGAAATTATTTCCTACATGTCTGACAATTCCTGCTTTGTTTCCATTTCAGCATTTCCTAAGGCTTAAAAGCTGCTCTGAGCCTCTGAACTTTTCCATTGAGTTCATGTCTTGGTTCTCTCAGTTATGCTCAGCATTACATTAAGACAAGCATAAAAAACAAACAAACAAACAAACAAACAAAAAAAATCACCAAAACCTACAGTATTGTTTTATTACAGTGTCAAAACAAATACCAAATGAGGGGCTGAAACTCTCAGCTGTCCTGGGGATTGGATGAGAATATAGTACATTACTGCCACTCTGCATCTGAGCAATTTTAAGCACCTGTCAAGAGGGGATAAATATGCTGTAGCAGATCCCTGTAGCAATTATAGGAAACCCCTTGAAACACTGGTACAGGGACTGGGTATCCCTAAGCGGCCACAGCCACCTGGATCAGATCCCAGCCCCCTGAGGCAGCTCCCTCATCCCCTAGCTGTTTCTGCAGTAGAGGGAGAACCTGGTAGGTTAGGCCAGGTGTGCCCTTAGCTGTGCACCGCTTCCCTATGGGGCACAAGCCTCCATATCCTTCTCCATCTTTTCCTTCCATTATCCCAGTTTCCAATGAAAGGAAGCCTTGAGTATGAGGGTTCCAGCAGACCTTTGTGCCAGCCTTTCTTCCACCAAGCCTCCAACCGTCACAAATACCATGAACTCGTTGGGGCAGGTGCTGCCTTGTCACTGTGCACTGACACTGCCTATTGGGGCCCAGATGTAATTCGGACCTCTTATCCAACCTAAAGAACAATAACCTCCCGTCTATCTCAAAAGTGTCCTCATCCTCTATTATGATAAGAGATGTAATTGTCCTCTATAATCACAGGAAGAGACCATCTGGCTGAGGATGGGAGTGACAAGTGCTCTCTGGCCCTTGCTGTAAGGACAAGATGAAGTGTTGCCCTTGGGCTTCCCTGAGCCTGGGGAGGCTGTGCAGCCTTAGGCGCCTTCCCTGTGCTGTGTACAGCAGTCACAGGAACCTCTTGGCCATCAGGACCTGCTGCCAGCTCTCCGGAGTTTCAACCCCTCCTGAGGAAGTGATGTAGTAAAGCAGAGCAGGGATGCTAAGTACCGCATTATCATCTGTTGGAAAGGAGCTATTTGTCAGAAAGAACTCTCTGTCAGGGCTAACACAGTCCTTGAGCCGAGCCTTCAGCAGTATCCTGTACAACTTATCATGAACTACAGTATGACCCCAGTCCTCCATCTGTTTCCTGAAAACCCACTGGAGAGGCCTTTCTCCTAGCTACTGTCCTGCTTTAAAAACAAGTCTTGCAATTGTAAGGAGAGCCTTTGTAAAGCTGGAGCAGCAATTCAGCCAGGGCGTCTGATCTCACCTTGACTTGCTTTTTCACAATATCCCTTTCTTACAATATTTGGCACTGGTAGAAGGGACTATTTATTGAGAGCCACCAAAGGCCTGGCTCAAAAGAGACAGCAACTTCCGTTTTCGTTTGCCAAAAGCAGGGCCACCAAAAGGGCAAAGAAGATTGACGGAATAATTAACAATAAAGATGGGCTGAACTTTTAACAGGAAGAAACTGGGACTGCCCTTCTCACATTTGCCCATCCTCAGTCCCATGGCAACGGAGCAGCTTGCTGCACAGTCCCAAATCTAAAATGGAGCAGTACTAAGCCCTTTTAGCACTCAGCAGAGCTGGTTCTCTGGGTTATGTCTTAGAGATCAGTTGCAATACTGTTCTGCCTTCGATGAAGTTTCATCTTCCCTGGAAACTCATGAAACCTGATTAAAATGACCCCTGGGATTTTATCGGCAAAGGATATTTGATAAAATGAAACCCATTTCTAATGGGAGACAGAACCCTTGCAAAGAATGGATGGTTCTTCAGATTCTCAGGATGTCTGAGTTCATGTATCTATTTATACCAGTGTGGACAATTGTAGTATCTCTTTAGTATTAGTGCAAGCTTTAGATTTAATTCTTGTCCATAGAAAGTAATGATAAGCATGTTTTGAGTTCATTGCGTCAATAATTTTTCACTGACGTTAATGGACTTGATTTATGTTCAAGAATTTGAGACTTTCACCTGGCTGTCTTGCTTTTCTCTGGCTCTAGTTTTGCAAAAGTATTATTTAGCTTATTCTGCAGCCTATTTTGTCACAAGATAAAATCCTCTTTTGTTGAATTATTATATCAACCAGATGCTCCTTCCAAAATGCTGATGTTCGTCCAGAATCTGAATGGAATTGAGCCAAGCTGAAAGATTCCAGAAGCAAGTTTGCCCTTACAGAACAACTACCTCTGAGAGATTAAATATTAGATGGGTATTTACAGCTGGGAGATTAATGGCAGTACTTCAAAATGGGTGGCCCTTTTGCTCATCCAGTTCCCACTAGTGATGTCAGAAAGTGCATCTCACACCAGCACTATCTACCAGTGACAACTTTTGTCATGCCACCAAGGCCATTGTAAAATGAAAAATATTGCTACTGTTATCTCCTTTAGCCAGGGCTTGTACTTGCACAGGGAGCTTGAGGGTGTGTAAGCTACTGCTAATCCTTTGATAACTCCTGGTCGCATTTATGCTGTTTCTGTATTTCCAGCAAAGTGTTGTGACGAAAAGCTAGTTGGTGTTATAGAGAGCAATTACTCCAGCTCCTGAAATCCTGCAAACTCAAGCCTAAACCTTTGGTTGAAGAGAAGTTCTTAAACTCTAGTAATCCTTCTATCAGCTTCTGAGCCAGCTCTCTCCTGCATGATTGAGTAAGCATGGCAAACACGTCTTGACTAATGAGTGTGAAGATGAGGCTAGGAGTGTGATCTTCCTGGACCTCCTCACCCTGTGAATGAGAGGACAATGCAGAGAAGGGCATTTTTGAGCAGCAGGTGTCCCTTTGGAAGGGTGGGAAATCCTCCACACAGGACTAAAGTGGTGTGAGCCACCACCCAGTGTGCCATTACTGAAGAAAGCAGTATAGCACTTGTGCTTACTCAGCTGTGCAGGCATGGTAAAGGAGAGCTATGTCTGTTCTGAGTTACCATCAGTTGGTGGTACATTGTACTGACTGGATGGTATTTGCTGGACTTTTTGTTTCACAAAGTTGGACACAGATTTAGTATGTAAGTGCAAGACTGAGGATGGTGGTATCTTTACCTGTTCATTAATGCTTATGCCAGAATTTGGAGTGCTTCCTCTATAGATACAGCACTGTAGCAGCGTACTTGGCAGAAGCTGCTTCTGTGGAACTTCAGAATTGGTGGGAAGAGACCCAGGGCAATGCCCTCTGAACCCTCTCCCTCCAATATCTGAACTCCCTGCCTGAGCTGTGGTGAAACCCCATATTTCCCTTGTGTCACCTGTATCCCCAACCTCAGGTTCCAGGTATGGTTATACCCTGGAAGACTCTATATGGTCATGTCCTGGAAAGGTCTCCCTTCTCCTGCTCTCCACTGGTCACTTTGAACCATGCATCTTCCCAGTGGGTGCCCTCTGGTACCACCTCCCTCTAAAAGACCCCTGCAGAGCTTCCTCACTCTCTTTTCTCCTGGGTTAATCCAGCCACCTGGGTGTCTCCAGACTTCCTCCCTGAACCCTCACAACACAACACTGGATTTACAATAAAAAGGCAATTAACCCAGAGAAGAGCCCTCTGTTGCCTTTCACACTCGCCGACACCTTAACACCACACCTGGGGTAACTCTCAGTTCCAGAGGAGCCAGCAGAAACAGGTCATCTGTGGTAGCAAGAACTCTGAACTTTGGGAGAGTTGCAAAACCATTGCAACTCGTCTCGGCAGGGATTTCACTCACATATAGGATGCTGTAGCTACCTCGAGAGCTCCAGGTTAAGTGTCCTTACAGCACCACATTTGTCACATGGTATAAGAGCCAGCATCAAATTATTGGTCCCGTTTCCAAGAGAAAAGGAGCCGACCCTTATCCTTTTAACTGACACTGTATCTTGGAAAGTGAGTACAGTAATGTCCACAGGGAGAGTAGGAGGAGATAAGCAATTGAAAATTTGGTTTTTCATATACATACACAAATTTATTTTACTTGACTTAGGTACATAAAGATGCATGTCGGGACATATCTGAATCATGCACACTTATAAACTCATGCACACACACATCTATTTTCATTCATACATGTACATTTGTATTGTATGTCAGTACTTACACATATACACAATCTCCCAATAAATATCATGGTTCTGTCCTGATATGTTACAAGACAAAGGCAGTGTTTCAAACTTTAAACAATGGCAGAGAAATGGTAGAGCCTGTTGTGGAACTAATTGATTCTAACAGTTTTGGTTTAGCTGTAGGATGGCTCCATTTCAACACACCACTAAAGGAAATTAAACATTTATACTTTTAAAAAAATTTTAATTTATTTTCTTTTCTTTTAATTTCAGGGCTTCAGGATATAATCACCACCTCCTGGAACCCTTTTGTGGGATGTCAATTCTGCAATTTGTCTAGGTTACAAATCAGTTTGCTTTGCAAGTTTGTAGCTTGAACCAGAACTGCTAGTGGGAAACTCAAATGAATAAAATGAGAGACCCTCCAGGCACCACAGGAATTCATAGCACAGATTGACAGTGCCACCTAGAAAACAGAATGAGATCAAGCACTAATCCGTCTATGTCTACAGGATGCTCTAACATTCAGCATGGACAAAATTGGACACATCAGACTTTTTAAAAGTATGAGTTACAATTCTCATAAATCAACAGAACAGAAGGATACAGACTGGTCCTCTCAAGGCATTAGGAGACTCATATATATGCTTGCATATATGTGTTTCATAGGCATTTTTTTTCTTAATGCAAATTACTTTAAAATGGTCTCAGACTACATTTAATAACAATATTCCCACACAATGCAATTCTGTGTGTGAGAGCCATTGGTGATCTTCCCTTGCAAACCAAGATGCAATGAAAGTGGTGAAAGTTGTACACTTTTCTATAATCCCAGTCAGTAGATTTATGATTTAATAATCAGAAAAAATTGGTTAAAGAAAACCCTCCAGCTCTGTCAATCTGCTAAGAGCACCTAATTGCTCCAGAGCTCAGTAAGAAGTCACAGTTTAATAAACTCCACCTGGCGTTGCCTCACCAATGCTGCTTTGTACATCTCTATTGCCCAGGAAGTCTGAGGTTGATTTTATTGTTCCAAGCCTTTTGATTATGCTCAAGCTAAAATGAGGGATTGCAAATTCCAATTTGTGGTGACCCTGTCTTGTGAAAGGGCCTTGCTATGAGCAAAAATAAAAATGAGGCTTATGACCCTGTGTTTTAAATCATTTATTGTCACTACAGTGCATACTCTCAATTCTGCAAAGGTTCTTTACCTCTGTACTTACATGTATGCTTAAGACCATTTGTTCTATCCACATGTAACCATGTATTTAAATCTATTTCCACACATAAGAGCTTGGCTCAATGAAGTTGTAAAGGAAAATGCAATATCCAAGGTTTCATAGCAAGTCAGAATGAAGCTGTGACACAGTCCTAAACAATATGCAAATGGTGACATACATTACAGCTAATGTCATAGAAAGAAGGGAACACTTCTGGCACAGGGAAAAGATTGACACTGACAGCTAGTGGAGGGAAAATACAAAACTCATAAATCACACCAACAACACACACAAAAATTGAAGCTGTCACCATGCTAATATGTGTAGAAAATAAAATACAAAACTCACTGTCTGTCTAGCCAATATCAGAAAATGAGGCAAAAGTGTGAAACCAAAGAGGAGTATAAAGTCACTCCAATTGTTCCCAGGTGCCCCAAGCAGGGGAGAAGGGGAGATTAAATCAGCTGTATTGAAAGAGAGGGAATCCAATGCATCTATAGCAGAGCAGGACAAAAGTCAGCTGAAGCCTACATTAGTGGTACTGAAAAATGGACAGTCTTTTCTTAAGGAGAATTTGATCTGAGTACAAGTAAAATCAGTTCTCTGTTAGATTTAATTTAAGAGAAAGATAAAAATTCATAAACAGGCCACAGGAACAAAAAATCCTGATTTATTTTTAACAACTACAGTGAATGATGGAGAGGAAAGAGAGACAGAGAGCTAATTGGATGAGAGGTCAGTGTAAATTCCAGAAAAAAACCCAGCTTTTTCAGTCATTTCATTACACCTAACAGAGCACCTGCCACTGCTTGAGCCATTTGTTTTCTCCTCTTCGTGAGCTTCATGTTTATTTTTGCCTGATATTAAGTCTTGTGTATGCAGATGCAAGGACCTGAAAAAATTAGGACCTGAAAAAATTAGGAGAAATGTGTCAGAAGTCATCATCTGCTTCTTCAGCCAAAAGTCTCCAAAGAAGTGCTGGATATCCTATTTCATCAAATGTTTACTGCCCCAGACACAGAACAGACAGCTGTGTACAAGCTTGCCCTGGCAAAGGAGTGGAGCGAGTAACCTCATCTACCCTTTCAGTCTCTGAGCTTTGATGATTCATATTTTGCAAGAGCAGCTTTGCTTATAAATAAGAGCAGGTTTAACAAGTGAAACCAGTTAGCCTTTAAACAATAAACACCTGCCTCCTAACAAAAGGAGGAGCTTGAACTCAAAGAGCAAACCCCTCTTGATGTGAAATGCTTTCCAGAGTTTAATTTCACATGTAGGACCAGTAGCACTCACAGCAGGAAGGCAGAATGAGTCATGTGGAGTTGTTGGGAATTGGGATGAGAAAGCATTGCAAAAGTACTCATAACATAAATTGCTTATCACTCTGTGCTTTGTTCTTCAAACGGAGATGATTTTGACACTGTATCCTGTTTCAAGGAAAGAGGAAAACCAGGAGGGTGCTAGACTGAAGGCTAATCCCACCAGCACTCTTACCATCCTGCAAGGCAGCACAATTGTTTCTCATTCAATGCTGTAATACAAGATAAAGTCAAGAAAATAATAGTTTTAGAAAGTAGGACTGTTACTTTGTTGCCCTGTTTCTGTATGAACTGATTTCTTTCAGAGAGGATTAAAGAAAAAACATTGTTCTGGTTTGACAGAGTTCCTACCTGTTTTCAGAGTCCTTTACACTATTTTACATGATAAAGTGCAAGGCAAAAGATGTTCACACATCCTGGCAACTACAGAAACCTCCATACAGTTTATGTCCAGTTTGGTACTACCTTGTAATTTATATCATTGCCAGTGTAACTGAGATAAAGGGAGCCTTTTTCTGAGGAAGAAGGCATTTTGCCCATCTCTGGGCAAGAACACACATCTTCAAAACAGCTTGCACTGGCTGCCATTTCACAGGAGCTTTTATTCCTAAAAAACCATCCACCCAACTAACTCCACTTCACCTACCTTGTAGAGAAAAAAACCCTGATATTCTTCCCACCACATTTCTCTGGACTGGAAGTTTGAAATGGTGCCTTTGGGAATGAACAGAATAGTTACAGTTAGGAAATAGGTACAAGGATCAATTCCAGCTGCTTATATATTTTGGTGCATGTTCCTAAGAATTGATGTTGTCAAATGCTTTTTTTGCCCACCTTTTTTTTCTTCTGTTTTTGGGTAGAAGAAAATATAGACACAGGTATGTTTCAAAAAAAGTGATTGTTTTAAACAAGGCACTAGATACCAAATGCTTATCCACAAATCAAAGTCCAACATTCCTCTCCAGTGCTATCTCAGCACAGATCCTGATACACATATACCATAGTATCAGATTGACTTCTTCAGGGAAAAGGAAAGTGGTTTTCTTACTGATGTGGTAGGTAATTCATCCCATTGTGAATCAGTGAAATCAGGGCAATCCAACTTATACTAGCATAGTTTATCCTGTTCATTTAATAAGGTGTTTTTCTCATCTGCTTTTGCTGCTTCCTGTGAAGCAATTATTCTTGGTCAAAATCTTCCCTGATTCAGAGAAAACAGCATCTTGCCAAGCTTTGGGAAACATGGAGGTGTCTCGTTGAGGTGGAGGTCAGCCATTCCATTTTGTATATATGAGTATAGTCCAGTGTTTTGTTCCTCTAGCAGAGAGCAGAGACAACTGCAGGAACAAAGCAAAAGCTCAACGAGATTTTTCCTCCCCTCTCAACTGCTGTGGTAGTCATCCACCCCAGGACAAAGTGGGGGAGAGACACTAACCCCATGATGCAGTGACATGTAACAGCAGTCTGTGCCAGAAAAAGAGGATTGTCTTTATGGGAACCTGAGAACTGAGGCCAACAGAAAACCCCTGGCAAACGTGTTCAAATAGACACTGTCCTGGCATCGAGACGCATAAATAACAAAGATTTCTATGACATTTGGGCTTTTACATTTAGTTTGGGTATCTCCAAAACAGATGACACAAACCTGTTTTCCTTGACTCCTCCAATGTGGCACAGAAGTAGTAGCCTCATTGCATTTTCTTTTGCTTTTGCCTGTCCACAGCAAGATCCTGAGGAACTGAGCAAAACAAGGGTATTCTGCCTGACTGGCATGGGGCTGAGTGAGTCACTTGCTTGGGGAATGTGTCTGTCACATGTGGAGACCTTTTGCTTTCACAGGTCAGAGACAAGGAAGAGCAGATCACTGGTACAATGCTCCATGGCAGCCTAGGGAATCTAGAGATGGAGAAATAAAGGGATATGGATCTTTAAGTCAGAGCAGATTGCAAAAACAGTGTTGGTGAATGGATCTGTATTTATAGACATAGTCCAGAACACAAGGATCAAATCACTTCATTTAGCAGTAGGAGACATAGGAACATTCATATCCTAGATTTAGGTTTGCTTACTGTGCTTTTAGTGTGGGATTTTACTTATTTAACTACTGGAATACATATGTGAGCCAAACAGACTATGTTCCCTAAATTATAGTCCATGGAAAGAAAGAGGCACTTCCAAGATATTGTTCACCTGATCTATTTTAAAAGATTTCTGCAGGCTGAGACAAATTGAACTTTTAGTGTCTTTAACCCACAGTGATTGTTCTGTAATCCTCACAAGGCAGAACATCATAGACCTATAGTGAATCTCCAATAAATGGAATCTGCTAGAAAGTATCCAGCAAATATAATTTTTTACTTTATTAGACACCTCCTTTCACTAAGCAAGACTTTTTATATTATCCCTTGAACATCACCTATTCTGCAATACAAATTACCATTAAAGGAGCCTGCTGGCAGGGCCATGAGTCTATAAGTGAGATTCACTCTTGGATATCCTGCCCAAATCCCCATCTGCACTACTGTCACTGTCCAGAAGTACTGCAGGAGCAGTGAATTCAGCCTACCAAAATGCCTAAATGTGCTGGTCCATCAACCCACCACCCCCTCACACCCCGAAGTCTGACTTGTCACATATCTGAATTTCAGAAAGCTGAAATGAGTTATCACAGCCCGTGTCCTCCTGCTGGCATAGGATGATGAGGAGTTCCACATGCTCCTGGTGGATCACATGCACCCTAGGAGGGCTCCCTTGCAGAGGGAACAATAGGTGCAGTGGAACACTGGTGCAGTGCCTGGGCAACCTGCTTTCCTACTCCAGCTGCCAGCAGATCAGAGGATCCCACGACCAGTGATACTAGCATGGCATATCCTGGGGTGGGAGGGACACCACCACTCTGCATTGTAAATGCATTAAGCACAGATGGATAGTGAAGGGGCCAGGTGGGAGCTTCATGCTAAAACTCACAGGATCTGGCAGGTCTAAGGACTGCAGCTGATGGTTTCAGGGAGGAGTTGTGTTTAACATTTCTGAGCTGGAAGGACAGGTTAGTCATGCACATGGCCTAAAGCAAGGAAGACGAAGAGATGAAAGCTGGGGAATCCCAAAGAAATGAGAGGTGTAGCTACACACAGCCCAGTAAAGAAAACCCCAAACTTCACTTTGGGAAGGGCAGCTTTCTCTGGTGTAAGAAGAAGCACACAAACTTGAGTGCTTGTCCAAGTGAACATCTGCGAACATCTGGTGTATTTTACTTCTTCCCCATATTAACAGTGGACACATGTTTTTATCTTCTTAACCAGGTGAGCAGCTGCTTATATCTGATATAGCCTGATGCAGGGATGAGCAGGGCTGTGGCAAACAGCCTTCCCTCTGTTATTCTCAAAGCTTTTTTACTTGTGCAGATGTATACAAGGCACATCCCACTGATTTTTGTCCTGAGAGGTTAGGGATGATGACTCACAAACTGAGAAGACTGAAATAGTAACTGTTATTAATTTTCTTATTGAATGGGCCACAAATCCGTGGAAAGCTTGAAGGCTACTGGTGATCTGCTGGTTCAAACATTTGGATATTGCTCTTTTAGGAGTCCTCTCTAGGTGATCATGGGAGAAATTGTCTGTCCTTTGTGGAAGAGAACAAGCAGGGCTATCACCATCCCAGCAATCTGAAATGGAGGTGAGTTCAACTAAGTTAAAGCAGAGCTCTGGCTCTAACTCATGCTTAGTCATATAAGTTAATCTTAACATCCATTACAGATGTACAAACAAGACGATGGCACTGTGACCTGTGGTACTCTTCTGGGTCCTTTCTCTTACCCATCACTGCACACAAGATCATGAAATTGCTGATTCTGCCTTGCAGTAAATGTGGCACACCCTGACAGGGTAGTAAATATTGGGCAGCTCATACACAGTAATATGTCATTTAAGAAAAACTTACTTGTCAGCCTATATCACTCTATTGTAGCAAAGTTTTGGTTTCTGCATGCTAGGTATACAGACAAACAGAAGGGACTGAGAGTTTGGGCTGACTCTGTATTCAAGATCTGTCCTATTCATGCAGAAATGTTATCAAACCCACAGAGGATCAGGAAAAACATCTATAGGCTCCCTGAATTTCTGTATGAAGCAATCACAGTTACACAACTCATAATTGAGTTTACTGCACTTAACTCTCTGCTCTTTATTACAATGTTGACTAATGAAGTCTTACTTTAGAATAAAACCCTGTTTCTGGTAACATTGTGCTGTTAACATAATTATTCACTGTCTGTGTGTTGTGTTCGTGCCAGTGCTGAAGAGCAGATGTTGCGAGTGAAATCTGTAAGAGTTTATTATAAGCAAAAATAATTAGCTTCCTGTTCTGTAGGAACAAGTCTGTTGTCCACCATACTAATTAGAACTTCAGTCAGCCTTGTGTCATGTTGCAACCAAATCTCTGAAATGTTATTATTTAAGGTTCCAAGGCCTGAGAGTGAGGCAACTCATCTGGATATCATGTGTAAAGACTGACTACTTTCATTTATCTCTATACCACCTTATTCACTAAAGTGTCATTATAGCTAAGATGCTGCTATAATTATTTTTGTCCATGTTTCTGTTATATCTTATAATTATAACAACACTTTCTTTTTATTTCTGTAGGGTCTATAAGTTCCTGTGTGCATAGGAAGAAAAAAATTCTGAAATTCAGGGATACTTGAAGGTGAACTCAAAAGTGACAAAAGCAGATAGAGTCCATTTTAGGAAAGATATTAATCAATTCTAGAGCCATCAAGTAGACCAATGAGAATGATCAAACATCTGGGAAGGGAGAGGGTAACCTTTTTCAAACACATGAAAGATTGTTCCAAAGGAATTAATCTTCCTTTCAGTATTCATGTTAGATAGAACAGGAATTAACCCGCAGCAATGAAGATTTCACTGAAACATGAGGAAAAAGGTCCCTAACTGCAGAGACAGTGAAGCAGTGGAATAGACTTTCTAAAAAGATAGTGTTTTCTGCAAGCAAGTTAGACATCTGCCATCACTGTGGATGCTGCTGTGGGATAAGATTAGATGATCCTTGAAGATTCCTTCTGCTTTGCCTCTGTATGGGAGAGTTGGGCAGGCTGCCAAGACAGAGAAGTAGAAGTGTTCTGAGACGGGTGAGGGTCAGAAGAACAGCAGAGCTCTCTAGGGTCACTAGAACAGGTGCTGGCAGGAGGCTCTAGTCATGACATGTCAGGAGAGGAGCTACTTTAGGACCAGACTTGGGATTTGTGGGGGTCTAAAATACAGTTTTAAAGAATCTATGTTATAAAAAAACTTGAGTCCACATGCACTGTGTGAAAAGCAGGCCTTTATCTGACTATGGTGATGTGCAAACAGAGAAAAGGAAGATAGCAACTGCCAGAGAAGGGTCCACATCCAATTTTTTCAGCACCATGCTGTTGAGAGTCAATCAACCTCATACAAAGCTTTATTTGCAAAGCTCAATGGTTAGTGGATAATGGTGACTTATTTTTCTAAGCAGGTCCCTGCTCACACAGTTTGCAAGTAAAACTTCAGTTTAAAATCCTAGGGGCAGGATCTGTCACTGCAAAATGTGCCACACCAAGTATGAAGAAGCAGTGGTGCCAGGCACCCAGATATTTTGAGATGTAGTCCTCTCTCCAGAGAGCTGCCAGCTGCTAGGCTAAGACATCACCAAATCTTTTACTATATCTGCTCAGAAAGGCAGGCCAAAAGAGTGGGGATCCATTCATATGAATCTCTCCTCAGGTCTCTGTTGTGCAATGCTGGTTTCTGTTCCTCTTCTTGCAATAATAAGCTGCAACTGCTGCTTCAGGGATTCTACAAAGGGTGCAGTTTATGTAATATCCATTTAGAAATGACAAAGCTTTCTTTTTTGGGCCTTTCATGTAGTAGTCCACCCACATGCAGGCGGTGCACACAAATGACGTATCACCCAGGGGCTGAGACTTGCTGCAGAAGTTGATAGTAAGCTGTTGTTATTCTAATTATGTGGCTGTCTTCCTTAATTAAAGCTATGCCACAGGTCATTTACCCTGGTGCAGAGTCCGTGAACATTAATCCTGGCAGTGTTTTGGAATTAGAGAGTTCTCATTAGCATAGGATTGGCTGTGAGGGAAGTATAATCATCTGAAACCCTTTACAAAAGAATGTAAATTAGCATCCATGCCTCCCATGTACTATTGACATAGTGAATTATTTTACTGGCTAGAAATGAAAATGAGCACGGAGCAACGGCATTCATAGCTGCAGCTCAGGCTGTACTGTATTTGCAGTGGGGATTTGTGTGTGTGTGTGTCTATCCACAGCCAGAAACTTCAATTATCATCTCTGATGGCTCACCAGCTCTTGAAGCTCATGCTCCTCCCCATGCAAAGCACTGCAATCTGCTTACACTGAAGCAATGACTAAGAATAAAATATAGCTTTTAGAATGCCTTATTAATCTTGGTGTGCTTCACTCAGAAGCATGGATCCCCATATTAGGAGTGGATTTAGTTTGGGAGTGGCTTCTGAACCCTGCTGTAATAACAGGAATAATTTCTCAACTTGTCTAATCAAGCCATGTTCGAACATTTTTTTGGTCACAAACTGCGTTTCAAGACAGATCTTTGGTTTTGCAGAGATTGAAACAGGCTGCAGGAAAAGAAAATAAAAGGCTGGTTTTTATCAAGCACCTCAGCACTGGTACCACAGATCAGCAAGAATATCACCCACAGCTAATCAAAAAACATCCCTCCAAGAAGACAAGCAAACAGTGATTGCCCACGGTAGAAGTGAAGAAAAGGACACCACACCCAGGAACAGAAGCCAGATGTTCTGACTGCTGGTCCCCTACTCCATGTATCCCACACCATTGCATTTGCATTACATGATTACAGCAGGATAGAAATAATAGATGCAGTTCTACAATAGGAATTGTTCTTCTACATAGTCAGGTTCTTCTTTACTTTGAATAATTACCTCCCTGGCACAGTTCCCATCCTGCTCAGAAGGTAAGCAATGGTCATGGCTAACAGCTAACTATAGCCAACAGTACTATGGCTATAATTTTGGAAATTCATTTTCAGAACAAAAAATTATGCTCCTGATAGTAAAATACTCTCAGGACATTGAGCTGTGATACAAAGCAATATAATATTTCACTGGCATGTATTAAAAATCTGTATTATTCTACATGCATATAGTCAGAATAGTTCTTACAGTGAAAAAAGTTAGGGAGTGGCAGGAAAAGTCTTGTTTTCCTCAGAGCTAAAGAGACCAGTTATGGCGCTTCTGGCACTATTTGCTGGAAGCAGGGTCAAAAAAACAAACCTCAAAAATAGGAAATAGTACATTAAAAATGAGGAAAAAAACACCTATTGATCTTAGGGGCTGCTTCTAGACTGTGGTAAAGAAAGCAGTTTGGAGTAAAGCAATCCCATTTCTATTTATGTTATGATACTGATAGGATCACCATTAGCACAGTATCCAAGTAGTTCACAACACAGAGGTGCTATTACCAACATCATAATTTTACAGATGAAGAAATAAAAGTCCAAATTCTCAAAGCTATTAAAGTAAACAGATAAGATATCTTGACAAAGTGACTCGCACTATGGTCGGTCAGGAAATCAAATTCAGGTTTCTCACTCCCTCAGCAGCACTCACATAACTGGCTCAAGGTCTGCTTTCAGTGGGATGGTTTTGCTTTTGTTACAGTATAAAATAATTTTAACCAAGACCATATGGTGTTACTGAGTCCTACTCCGTGTGAATTTAAGAACTGTTCAATCTCACTTCCACTCTGAGGAAAGTAACGTATTATTTTGAATGTTCAAAGTGATCTTGTGTGTGTGTGTTTGTTAACAACTCACAACTAATTTATTTTCCCAGGTATATCTCTGCTTTTAGCAGCCATTTGCTCCTGGTCTCCAGTCATCACCACATGGTAATTTGAAACCAACCTATTGTCATCAGAATTATTTGATCTTTGGGGTGAGAGGACAATGAAGGTTGTGGACACTGCCACAGAGTATCTGAATGTCATAACAGAAGGTAGGGAGCTGACTAAGAAGCTCCTTACTCAGACAGGGGTTCAGTGTTCTGAGGTATTTAATCTGTTTTCTTTTTATTGCTGGGGATTAAAAAAAAAAATTGGAACATCAGTTCGCAAAAAATAAAGACAGGGCCATAGAGTAGTTTTGGGAAGCGAAATTTCAAACAATCCCAACTGCTGTCTACAATCAAACTTTCACTCCTGACTAGATATCTAGAATGACTGTGGGGTGGGTGGATAGGCTGCAGTTGGTGGGTTTATTCTACAGCATTAAGGAATGTGGCAAAGTGGTGGCAGCAGGACCTTTGACATAGGTGATCACCTAAGTCAATCACACATGCATAAGTTCACAGGACAAGATGTGATTAATAAGATAGGGCTGAGAGAGGTGATGAACGTCACTGCAAGTGCATTCCCTGTCATCCCTGAGAAGCCATGGTAGTCAGGCAAGATTCTCACTGACTGAAAAAAGGCAAAAATCACAAATACATTCTTGAAGAAAGCCAAGAAGGAGCAACATTCTTGAGGAGGTGAGACCTTCTTAAGATGTGAGACTTTCTGACCTACAAGCCAGTACGTCTCACCTTTCAGTCCCTGCAAAGGTTACAGAGAACATTTCCAGGCATGTAAAGGACAGTAGGGTGATTTGGATCAGCCAGCACAGATTTACTAAGGGCAGATCATGTCTCACCCACCTGATTTTCTTCCATGATCAGATGATCAGTTCAGAGGACAAAGGGAGAACAGATGCTGTTAAATTCTGAAAAATCTTTGACACAGTCTCCCAAAGCATCCTTACAGCTAAATTGGTCAGACACTGACTGCATAAGTGGACAATAAGTCAGACTAAAATTTGGCTGGACCTTTGGGTTCAAAGGTTTGTGAAGAGCAGCATGTAGTCCTGGTGGCATCCAGGTCATGGAACAATGGTGCCCCTCTGTTCAATGTCTTTATGCATGACCTGAATGACAGGACAGAAAGCACTCTCAGCAAATTCATGGATGATACCAAATTAGAGAGAACAGTTGATAAGCTAGAGAGTTGAGGTGTTGTTTGGAAGGAAAACAGGTGGCTGGAGAAATGAGCTGACAAAAACCACAAACTTCAACAAAGGTAAAGTGCAGCATCTGGGACACAGTCACTCCATGCCCCAGTATAGACTGTGTGTCAGCTGGATAGAAAGCAACTTTTTGGGGAAGAATTGGGGTGATTTCTTGGAGACCAGATTTAGTGCAAGCCCTTTCTACAAAGAGGGACAGCCACATACTGGGATCTGTTAACAAAAGCATAGTCAGCAGGCCAGCAGCACTCCCCTTTGCTCAGAACCTGGTGAGCCCACATCTACAGTAATGTCTACAGTTTGGGATATCCAACAGTGAGCCCAAAGAAGGGCAACCAGGATGGTCAGGGGGCTGGGCATATGAGAAAAGGCTGAGATTTGTTAAGGGGAAATTCCTGTTACAGTTGACTACAACTACTTGAAGAGAAAGGTGTAGAGCAGAGGTTCTCAGAGCTGCACAAAACCAGGAAAAAGACATGCTGCAACAAGCTCATTCTGATTATGTCAGGAAAAAATTATCATTATGATGGTGATAATGTATTAGCATAGATGTCCCAGAGGAGCTGTTTCCAAAGGTACCACATTTGGAAATACTCAGAATTTGACCAGACACAGTTCTGATCAACCTGACGTAGCTTGGTGCTGCTTTGAGCAGCAGGTTGGACTAGATGACCCGATGAGGTCAGTTTCAACCTAAATTATCACATGATTTTGCAATTCCAGGTAAGCCAAATGACTTGCATTTTTATTTTGAGAAGATAGCAAGTCCTAACCTGAAAATTTAAGACAGAAAATCCATTTCTACTATTACTTCTGGGTTTCAGCCACAGTGATAGAAATGAGCTCTTCCTTCTCTCTCAAATTGCCTTCTCAGTTGTGATATATGTAAGAAACAATGCCTGCACAGAAATCAGAAATAACCAAATTTTACTTTATTTACATAAAACCCCTGGCAAAAAGCAGGTGATCATTTCAGTGTGCTTTATTAGATATGCTGTATAGACTCTCATCAATTTGTATAGCTTGTCATTTTCTCCTGGGAGGGGTCCTAAGGACACATCCAACTTTTTATGAAGTGCTGGCACAGTCCCTAATATAGCCTCAAATAGGCCCTCCAGTCATCATAGAAACAAATGCTAAGGTATCTTAAAACACCACAGTACACATAAAGGGCTTTTACTCTCCTAAGTAATTTTGGACAGACAGCTAGGTCATTCCCTAGCCCTCTACTTTCATTTGGGAAGAAGCCCTTAAAATGCCCACTACAAGGGCAGAAGGGACAAACGTAATTCCCAGCAAGCCACTTGGGTGTGGGAGGTGAGTCCTCATTTTCCCTACGTAGAGTTGGAACATGAGAATGGCAGGGAGCCTTGGGGTGAACACAGCTGGCTGTCTCTCCCCAGGTCTTGCACCAGGATCCAAGTTAAGTGAAACATTGGCAGCCAGTTGCTGTTTTCATACCAGCACCACAGCATGCAAATGTCTTGGTCCTTGCTTTTGTATTGCTCAGACCACACAGGAAAAAAGACAGCTGTTCTCCTAAATGAAGTGTTGTGGGGGTGCATCTATGTCATTCTTTGGATCTTTTTGACCTTTCTTTCCCTGCCTGCATCCTCCACCCAGCAATTCACAGAAGACAAGTGATGATGATAGGCACAGTGCTGTTTCAGAGGCAGTGTGATGCATTACAGGGAGGATGACCCCACTGGGACATCAAGCTGAAGGCTGGTCAAAAGTTAGACAAGTCTGCATTTGGCTTTTCTGGCAGTGGGGAACAACGACTGCAGCTGATGGATCTGTTTCTGCCACAGAAAGATGGGGTAGGGGGTGGTTGCTCCTTCATGCTCCATGGGTCATGAAGGGCCATGGGAGGAGAGACTGCCTCTTCTTCCAGGTGCAAGCACAGCGCTCTTCACTGCAGCTTTGGCCTTGGCTGTGATGGGCCACCTGGCTCTGCAGCCTTGACAAAGTGGTGATGGGCCATTTTGCAGGTCTGTCCATCAACTCCCCTCAGCAGCTGCTTTGTTTACCTGTGCTTTGTTTACTGTGGAAGAAAATGCCTGGGACGAAGGCAAGCATCCAAACCCAAGCTGACACAGCTCATTTAGTCTTGGCAGGGAGTAGACCTTCTGGATTCTAAGACAGCGAAAGGATGGGACTGGCAAAATGACTCTTTGCTGCCTGTATTTATTTAGAAAAGCTTTATTTGATGTGCTACCGGTCTTAGGACAAGGGCCCTTGAGGGAAGAAGGACAGAACTACAAGAATTTGACTCTGATCTTGAGAGGAGAGGGAAAGCAGGCCACATTCTATTTGTGTGGGTTTGTCTGGGTTCTTTTCTTAAAATAAAAAAGACAGAAGAAATAATGTACATGACTATATAGCAGGGATGGGCAGCCATGGACTCCCATACATGTCCATTCAGCTCTGTACTCCTGGGGTCAGCCCGTTGCTGAAACAGAGATCAAAGACAATTAAAACATTGCAACTGCTCTTCATGCAAGGTCCCCATGGATAACATAAGGATACTGACTTCAGTGGGATTTAGGTACCCTATGTAACTTTGGGAAACTGGACTTGAGGGTCTCCCCAGATGCTGTAGCTCTGAGTCCCTCCTCCAAGCATGGTGTCTGACTTTAAGCTATTGATTATTGAGGGTGGTATGCAATATATCAAGTCATCTGACAACAAAAACTAAACACTCCTCAGGCTGTCAACCACAGATCTTCTTTTAATATATGTAAACTAAAACAATTTTGCTACTAAAGGACTGGCAAACCCTCCATCTTGCTTGAAGCTCTTAGAGTCCTTTGTCTCCAAATGCACCAGTGGTAAGCTAGGCTGCAGGAGCAAGCTTGCTCTCTAAAATGGCAAAACATCATGTCCTAATGACTCCTCCAAAGCACACAGAGAAATAAAGACAGAAATTGCAGTTCTGCACTGGGAAAGATGGAGAAGGGAAGTGGCTCTGTCAGGCAAAGAAGACAGACCGGCCACATGGAAACTGGTAAGTGTGGGAGAGTTACAGTTCCTGAACTGGACTCACACATCATGAACAGGGAGAGATGGTGGAGCGCCCCTGAAGTCATTCCTGGCACCTCAGTCTCCTCTGGAAAGGAGATGTGGCATCCTGCAGGTGTGACCCTAGTCTTCGTGATGTGGGGGCTGGGACTCTGATGTATCTTCCTACATAGCCCCAGGTAGCTCCAGAGTGACCACAGCAGAGCTCAAATAAGGACTGGGACGACTGGGTTGATGCATGGTCAAAAACTGAAGGAACTGAACTAATGGAAAGCGCAGGTCTGATTTCTGTTTGATGGGATTTGTAGTGTTTCCCTTTTTTATCAGTTTATTTTTATATCCTTCTTAAGAGTTATTAAACTGGCTTAAAAACATAAGTGTTAATCATTAAATATCCAGATTTCCAGGATAAAAAAAAGGTCATTATTTTCAGAAAGTAAAAATAGACAAGATTTAGATATTGACCTGTATAATGCCATTTCCTATAAACATTGTTCATAGCATGGCAAACAACAAACACTGGATTAATTTAAAGTTGAAAATTTTCCTGCTAAGTTTCATCTCAAAAAACAAAAAAACACCAAAAAAACCCCAAAAAGAAACAACAGCAACATCTGGAAGCACAAATACAATTTCAAAACCAAAAGCAAGACAGGAGAAGGGAAAAACCAAACCAAACAAACACTTCCTACCAAATCCAAGTACTGTAAATGATGAAAATTTCCTTGCTGTGTTTGGATGCAACTCTGGATGGTTTAGCAGCGTTTAAAGTTACCAACTCACCCTTCTCAGACACCTGTGAAGCAAACACATCAAACACTCGTGTTTCATAAACTTATGTGGGTAACCTCTCGACTTTGGGGGCTGAGATTACGCAGAAATGCTCTTTCTTTTTTTTNAGATTTGGCAGAATTTTTTTTTTTTTTTTTTTTTTTTTTTTTGGTCTGTGTATGCGTCCAGCCGAGGTGTGGGGGCACCTGCCTCCCGCTCAGAGCAGCCCTGCCACTGTTCCACTGTTGCCCTAAGGCCGCGGTGTGGGTCCTCGGGAGGGTGCAGTGCCGTCCCCGGGATGTCGCGGTTCGGGTCCCTGGGATGCCGCGGTTCGGGTCCCCGGGATGTCGCGCCCCGCGTGTCCGGGCGGACGGTGCCGCTCCGTGGTGCCGCGCTGGCACTGCAGGCTCGGCGGGGTGCAGCCGGCACTGGCAGCCTCCCCGGCCCCGGACAAAGGGAAGGGGTTGCCATTGCTGAGGGGGGTGCAATGTCAGGTGCTTTCTCCGGACGGGGGTCCAGCACGGTCGGGCTCCAAGGATGTATCTGACCGCAGTCGCACAAGCTGCCGAGGGCTGGCCAGCCTGGGGTGGGTTTCGTTTCTTAAAACACGGGCACAAGCTTAGCTTGAAAGGGTTCCTTGTGGGAACCCATGAGTCAACAAAAAATACCCTCCGTAGCAGTGAGGACGCCGTGCTATAGAGGATCCCAGTCGGCTAAGAACCAAGTGAAATTAGATGACAATTCCTCTCCCTTTTTTTTTCAATTTTTTTTTTTTTTTAATCTGTCCAGATCATACAGGGATTCAGGATAAGGATGTTTATAAGAAGCCTTGTTTTGTAAACCGGGGACTTGCAGAGCCTTGTGTTGTGCTGGAACTGCTATTTACAGTGGATATTTAAGGAGGTATTTCAGTACGAGACCAAGAGGAGCCAGAGAAAGGAGCATGTAGTTTAAGGCCCTGTTCCCAGCTTGCTGAGAGGGCTGGGGCAGACAAGTGCCCCTCTCCAGCCCCTTGTGTCCCTTTACCTGCCTCCATTCTGCCCCTCTGCTGTTCCTGACACAGAGAAGCAGTGCCTAGCACAAGGGACATCCATCTAGGCGCTGCCATCACACAGATGACATCAGGAATAACGCTAACAGATGGCAGGTCTGAAGGGGAGCCGCTGCCACTGAAGCAGGCTGGCAGGCAAACATTCCTGCTCTGGCAGCTGGAACAACGGTAGTGCAAATGAAACATGAACAATTTCCTCCCCGCCAGCAAAGAAAATAGCTCCAGGGAGAACCCAGGGAGAATAATTGTCAGCCTCCTCTACGTATCATGGGAACAGGGGCCATTCTGTAATCCCCCAGTAAACAAATGCTTCTTATTTTTAATACAGAATAAACCCCCAAGAATCTAAGAGCGGGTACTGCACAATTGCTGAATTAGCTGCTCCAGTGCCCCCCTCCTTCTGACCTTTCACTAAAAATCATTGAAGTAAGGCATGCAGGAGTTCTATTGGAACCAAAATGGGCTCATAACAGAGGGTGAATCTCCTGTCACTGAACTACGCAGGTAGAACAAATACTTAACATTCTTCTTGCTCCTGCCTTTGAAGAAGATGCTGATCATTAGAGCAGTGAAATTCCTCCCTCTCTCAGGACTCAGCCAGTCTCTCCCTGTCTTCAGATGCTTTTTTAAAATTTTCTTTTAGTCATGGTTAATATATGCTGCAGCCTTATAACATGTACAGCAAGTTGGCTAGTGTGCCCCCAGAAACTTTTGGTAGCAGCAAGCAGAGACAGGGTTGATGCTGGCATTCACAATGAACATGGATTATCTCCACTGATATTCAAAGAGCTCCTAAAATGCAGAAACTCTGTAAGCCTCAATAAAATCAAAATCCTGTAAATACTTGCTGGTAATTCATAAAAATAATAATATACTCATAATTGGTGCTTTTGGTTCAATGGGACTACTCCTCACAGAGGGAGTCAGACTACCAGAATAGCTGCACTCAGGCTTTCCAACAAAGGGAATAATAAAAGAAAAAGGTAGACACACATCCCTGATGTATTTTCCCAGCTTCCAGCAACTTCCTATGCCACTGGTACTGTTGACTTAGGGTTTAACCCTTAAATTTTTCAAATTCTGTATTGCCTGGCATGTATGCTTTCTCTATAGACATAACAGTGCCACTCTGGACTTAGTCTTCGAGGACACTTAGGCTGCCCAGGCCCAAGCTTCTAAAGGGGGCTGGAGGGGGTTGGTGAGCTAAGGGATCTAGGGGGCAATTGCAAAGTTTTAATTGGTGAATTTATGCTGATATGCAAATGGACCAAACCTATAAAGGTGTGGAGAACTCGTGACTCATCCATTTTGGGTGATGCCCCTGCGGGTGCTTTGTCTGCCCTAAATGTACCTTTGAAGGCCTTTTGAATAAATACCCACCTTTTATTCCCTTACTCCTGACTAGTCTCGGTTTTTGTGCCAGCCTTTTCAGGCAACAGCACAGTACCCGACTTTTTGGCTCCCTTATAGGGAATGTTTTTTTATCTCTTGAGAAATTCAGCACACACCTCTGTCCTCATGCCAGCAGATACCAGGATTCCCTCCAAGAACGGGTCTCAACTATGATCATTTCATGCCATGGGCTCTACTTCACTTATATTTGCAGATTAGCCTGTTTAAGAGGTTTCTCTGATATAAAGGGCTTGTGTAAGCATGATGCAGTAAATATATGACTGCCAGGTTTTCCTATCTGTAGGAACCCACTGAGCAACATGCCTCTGGCTCTGGTATAAAAAAACTGATGAATACAAAACTGTCATGAACACACACTGCAATAAGAACAGCTGCTGTTTAAAAAAAAAAAA